>CAUYSK010096003.1:0-45750 GCA_963575035.1 Avahi laniger | reverse complement strand
CTCTTGTGACAGTTTCTTTGGCTGTGCAGAAGCTTTTTAATTTGATCAGGTCCCATTTATTTATTTTGGTTGTTGCTGTGATTGCCTTTGGGGTCTTCTTCATAAATTCTTTGCCTAGGCCAATGTCTAGAAGAGTATTTCAACATTGAAGAGGGGTTTTTGACTTAATTATCTCAACTGCAACTATTGCCCTAGTATCCTCCTTTTAGTGTTTTCAGGCTGGGCATGATGGCTCATGCCTGTAATCCCAGAACTCTAGGAGGCTGAAGTGAGCCCAGGAGTTCAAGGTTTCAGTGAGCTCATACCACTGCACTCCAGCCTGGGCAACAGTGAGATCCTCCTGTCTCTTTAAAAAAAAAAATACCAAAAATGTTTTCACTGGGTAACTATTAAATAATAATGAAAGTCAATCCTTAGTGCTCACAGCCTTACTCTGAGCTTGAGTTTCCCTATTATTCTTTCAGTCCCTCAAATGCCAAGCTTATTTTGGCTTTAGGAATTTCCCTCAAGCTGTTCTCTCAGGCTGGGGCACTGTTCCCACTCCACCTCCCTTGTGTAGCATTTATTTCCTAAGGGAAACATTCCCTGACCCTGTGCTCTCATAGCATCTTACACAATTCCCTGTATCTCGAATTCATTTTTCAGATTATCTATTTAGCACTGCTCTCTGCCAGTTCCTCTGGGGATTCCAGGAGGTACGACGACAAGCAAGGTCCCTGAATCTCATCGTGATTATATTCTGGAGGAATGAGAATTCTAGCAGCACTATATCTAATCAATTGGCCAACAATTTGTATAATTCTTTTAAAGTATGTTTCTCCCACAGTTAAGGTGTGGAAAGTGAAACAAGAAACAAGAGTGAGTCTATTTCACAGCTTTATTCTCAGCCTTAATGCCAGGTAAATGGAATCACCACACATTTGTTGAATTATTAACTAATGGTAACAGCAATAGAGCTTTTTATTTTAAAAAAAAGGGGGGGACAGAGGCTGGGTGTGGCAGCTCATGCCTATAATCTCAGCACTTTGGGAGGCTGAGGGGGACACTGCTTAAGGCCAGGAGTTCAAGACTAGCCTGGGTAACATAGTGAGACCCAATCTGTACAAAAAAAATAATAATAAAAATTAGCCGGGCATGGTGGCCCACACCTGTAGTCCCAGCTACTCAAGAGGCTGAGGCGGGAGGATCACTTGAGCCCAGGAGGTGGAGGTTGCAGTGAGCTGTGATTGCACTATGGTACTTCAGTCTGGGCAACAGTGAGATACTGTCTCTAAAAAAAAAATAAATAAATAAATTCATGCTTGAAAAGTACACAATTATGATTCCAGGATGATCAGCAAATTATGGATTTTAAACACATATAAAACCAAACCAATACCTTAAGGAAAAAAATACCTAAGAGTAACATGTCTACTTCAGACATGCTGAAGATAATTCTGTAAGTGTTTCCTAAGACTACTTGAAAAACAAAGAAAGTAAGGTAACGGACTGACCTTCAAAAAATGACAGAGAAATATTTAAACTGTCAGTTATTACAGAAGTAGAAAACCAGAAAGGGAGAGCCCGGAAGAGGAACAACCGTTAACTCCCATCTCTTCCGTGCATGAAAAGGCTCAGAAGGCTTCAATGCCTTCACCGTGGTTTTGGTTTGGAAGAGTGCTGCGATGGGAACTGCAAATACAAATAAACATGAAAAAAACAAATACAGAAGTAAAATAACAGAGAAAAGAAGTGCTAGAAATCAAATAAACTGACCTATACCAGCTACACCCAAGTCTGGGTGGAGTTCTGCCTGCTGTTCCCAACTCACAGGGCCCAAGCAAGGTGAAAGGAGAAACATAACAAAAGGATAATAAGAAATTTAACAGCAGAGGGTCTTGGAGCACAAAGTGTTAAAATGACAATAGGAATAAAGGGGAAAGGACAGAGATTTCACTTCCCACTAGCAGTAAGTGAGCTCTTTTCCTTAAGTGGTAACTGCTGTAAACAACTGAAACGCATACATAATAATCACAATTTATAAATGTTCTTGGAAACTCCCTGGTTTCAACTAGTCGATGACAAATATCTGCAGAGGGACCTCAGCATCTGCTATGAAGTTCAGGGAAAAGTAATTCTAACCAATGGAAGTGTGCCAAAATATCACCCCTGGGGTCTGACCAATTAAATGACTGCTTTTTAGCGTGGAGTTCAGAAAAGATGACAGATTGAACACTGCAGCAGAGAAACCTACACGCTTCCTTTCAGCCCAGGCATTCCGCCCCGAAGGACGAGTCAATCAGGAAAGCAGGCAGTTCAGAGTAAAGTCTTCTAACCAGACTGAAAACAGAGAATAAATGGGCCTGCACTTTAATTACAGCAGGATCCTTCTTCCATCAAAACTGATGACAAAGCTCACTAAGAATAAAGAGACTCTGATCCCCCTACTCTTGTGCAGGAAACAGGATTGAACAGATAAGCTTTTCTGGACCTTCTGATGAAGAAGCTGCTTTCACAAGATCTTATCACAGTGACTAATGGGTAACCAGGATTTAAAAAAAAAAAAAAAAAAAGCCAGGGACTAGGTGCGAGAGTTTGAGGGTTTCTGGCACTCCATCCAGGACAGGAATTCTGTCTAGGCTCAAAATTACCCAATTTACTCTTTTAAAGCACACTGCACAAAAGTTACTACAGCCAAATGTACTGTGTGTGGAACGAACAGAACTCTAGATTCTGGGGTTATTTGACCCCTTGAAACCTTATTTTCCTCAAAACAACAGAACCTGCTACAATGAAAAGATAATTGAAAGGATTAAAATAATGTATGTCAAAGCAGAGCCCAGCTTTTAGCCCAGCATATAATTGGAGTTTGATAAAAGTTGGCTGTAAATAATTTAAACAAAGAATTTTTTAATGTTCTTTAAAGAAACAAAATTTATCTGCTCTATCCCCTGCTTTATTTTTTCCTTTAGGAATGCCAACACCTTTAATCAGGTTTAGTTTTTGAACGGCTCCTCTGAGAACTAAATGACTCCAGGCCCCTCCCACCAGCTCTTAATAATACCTTGAAAAACCTCTCTCCGAGGGGGTCAGACTTGGTTTATCCTTCTAGCAGCCCCAGGTTGTTAAAATCTCTTCCCAATTCCACCCCACTGCTCGACTGCTAGTGAGTTTGTCACGCCTCACCTCTGCCCACAGTCTGGCCAGTTTAGAATTTCTCCCTTAGCTCCTCTACCCTTCTTCCCTGTCAAATTCAGAGAAGAATGAACGCATAGCTCTGGCCTCTACCTGGTGTACCATAAATGCTTGCAAGGCACTGAAGACAGATGGGATTTTGTGATAAATCCAGGATGATTTCAGACTAAGCACCCCTTCCTCCCACAGACCTTTTGCTTGGTTTGATGTTTGATCTCAATCTGAAAATTATGCTGACTTTTTGAAATGATTTCTGCCAGGATGTTATATGCCCAGTGTCTATCCCAAGAAGCAGAAATGAAGATTTCTAGTTTACCTAATATTAAAAAAAAAAAAAAACCCTTTGTAGTCTCACCATATCTCTTCTTGCAAAGAACTCTTTGCCTTATCCCACAACAAAGTGCACAATGCCTCATGTTCACTACCCCTTGATAGATTCAAGAAAACAAGACACCTGTGATAACACCAGAAAAGAATGTTCTCACTACTTTCCATGCAAAGTCACTAGACCATCTACATTGACATATGCTGATACTTTACCCATGTACTTCCAGAATTACAGTGTGTAAGGATAGACAGTCTTCTTTGCAATGTGTCAAGGACCCAAAATGCACAAAAAACATTCTCAAGACCTTTACCTACCCCATATTATGGTTTGAGACCAGCAGAATGGACCTACTCTCAAATAACTTAAGTGGTTGTTATACTCCACAAAGATCCCAAGAGGATTCTCTCTCTGCAGGTGGTTATCCTATAGCCAATCCAGTCCCCTAAAGAACATAATAAAGCAGATTTCACAGTAGGAAGCAACAAGAAAAGTGGGGTGGGTTGCTGAGATTGTTTACCAGTGAGTGATGGCAAACGAATAATTTATTTAATCTCTACCCCAGAGATTTGCCAAGGGGTGAAATAATTCATCAGCTGGCATTAGATCCAGCCTCCAGTACCCAAAGAAACATCAATTCAAAAACTAAAAAAAAAGTTCACAGAGGCCCAGTAGTAATTTGTAAACCACATGTTTTCTAAACACTCAAAAAGTGTGCTAGAGGCTGGGCAAAGTAGCTTATGCCTGTAATCCTAGCACTCTGGGAGGCTTAGTCAGCAGGATTGCTTGAGCTCAGGAGTTCAAGAGCAGCCTGAGCAAGAATGAGACCCTTTCTCTACTAAAAAGAGAAAAATTAGCCAGGCATCACAGGGCATGCGCCTGTAGTCCCAGCTCCTTGGGAGGCTGACACAGGAGGATCGCTTGAGCCCAGGAGTTACAGTAGCCCAGGAGGCTACAGTGAGCTATGATGATGCCACTGCACTCTAGCCCAAGGTGACAAAGTAAGATTCAAAAAAAAAAATTGTGCTATAAGTCCTGGAACCCAATAAAAGCAACCTGTTACTTAAAAGGAGGGTGAATTATAGGCTAAAATTTCCTACTGGTATTTTTTAAAATAGCCTAACACAGACTGAATCTCACATCTACCAAAAGTAACAGATCAGCAGTCAATTCAGTGGCTTCATTTTATAAACTATATGAATGCAATATAGTGTAAGCTGGGAAAAACCATGCCCCAGGAAGAAAGAAAAACTGGTCCCTAATAGAAAAATGTGCATATGGATAAAGGAAAGAACAGTAAAGGAATAGTTATGTTAGCTTCTTTTCAAACCAGAAACAGAGAGTTCTTCTGCCAACCTCAAATACTAGCAGTCTTGACTTTTTAACAATACCAAGTCTCAAAACACAGGCATACAAGTTACAGCAGACAAGCACATCCTATTTGCACCTGACTTCCTGCTTGGGGCTGTCTCATCTCTTTACACTGCTGCTCCCTAGGCCAACAGTGTTAGACCTTCCACAAACAGGTAACCTCTCATATCTGCCGCCGGCTGGTTCACTGGATAGTATTTCAGTGACAATAAAATACATTATTCTATGAGTCAGGTAAAAGATTCACCTGACAAGCACAAAAAAACAATCATGAGCCTCTAAGACACTCTGGATCTCCCACGCTTCACACTGACATTTGACCTAGAGTAAGCAATAAAAACTTATCGCAAACAGTGCTGAGATAAGGGAATAGCCTGAAACAAATTTGGAATAGGAAGGCTGGGAAAAAGAGCAAGAAAAATTGGAAATGTTTTAAAAATTAAACGTTGGCCCCTTTTCAAATGTTGAAGGAACAGATTTCTGTCAGCCAGTCCCCACTGAGCAGATTCCCAGAAGGGAGGGATTGAGAAAGTTAAACTGCCCTTCTGGTGAACACTGCCTGGAATCCAACTTGCTACCAACCCGACAGAGTCTCCTTTTCAGCATTGTAAAAGCCTCCACTTCAGGTGTAACTTCCACTACTTTCGAAGACCTGGTGTCCCCCAGGCCACATTCAGTATCAGGAGTAAACAATGGGCAACAACAACACCCCAGTTTCTATGGACAAGTCACTTAGCCTCTTTGGGTCTGTTTTCTCATCTAGAAAATAGGAGGGTTGAACTACACTCATCTCTTATGTTTTTTCCAGCTGTAGAAAAAATTGGGGGATTCAATATACTGAATGGTTAGCAGAAGCTTCTGTGGCTTCCTGCATTATTTCTTTGGTCAAGTAAGATGCCTCTGATATCCCACATCCCACAGTGTGAATAAATGCCTGATCTACCTCTCCAGTACCCAAGGATTTTTTTCTCTTTCCCTTGAAAGGTGGATCAAAACACTTCCCATTTGAAAGCAACAGACTGACAAACCTTAAAAATTGTTCTTTATACATGGTCTTTTCATGAAATTCTTAATGTAATCACTACTCAATTCCCACACTGGTCATATGATTCATGGGGAGAAAAGACCCACAAAAGGATGAAGCAAAGCTGACCAGCAGCATGTGGCACACCCCCACAGTGACTGCTAATGGGGAAAGAATGAGGCAAAATCTAGATTAAAAAAGGGAGTGGTGAAGACAAATTTGGTGAGTCAGTACAAGAGAAAACACAGTTAGTTTAATAAGAAAGAAAAGGAGATGGAAAAGGAAGAAGAAAAGCAAAGAAGGGGAAAAATCTAAACCAAAGAGCAGCAATTTAACTCTGAAATTCTGTTCATCCATTCACTTATTTATGTGACAAATATCAAATGCCTGCTATATGCAGGGAACTGAACTAGACGCTTGGGGAAATACAAAGGTCAACCAGACAGATCTGCTCCATTAGGTTACAGTCTAGTAAGAGAGATAAAGGGATGTACACAAGCAACTGAAATATGCGGCAGAAGGTGTATTGTGCCATAAAGCACACATAAAAGAGAATTCTCTGCTATGACACTCAGGAGGAAGTGATTGCCTGCAGTGAGGGATCAGATAAGGGAGGCTACACAGGAAGGAGGATACTCCAAGCCGAAAGCGCGACAGAAATCCCAGTTGGAAATCAATGATGTATAGGTGCAGTGAGTAGCTGAATTTGATTGGAGACATACAGAGGCATGAAGAGAAGGGAAAGTATTAATAATACTACCAGTGACCTAGAGAGCCATGGCTAAATTGGACAGCTGGACTGGAGCCAGACTGACTATTCAGAGCTCAGCCTTAGAATCTGAACTGAAGTCCAGTGGAGGAGGAAGGGAAGGTGGGAAGTTGACAAACTAGGAGCTAGAAAAGGAAACTCAAAACTTTACTAATACATTTAAGATAATAAAATCAACACGAAATCAATATGTGCAGATATGTAAAGTCCCTCTCCAAAGAGGCAGAATGTCTTCCAAACTAAAATTAAGAAGAGAGGACAAAAAGGTTTTGGATGGTGGCATTACTGTACAGTATTTAAACAAAGAATGTGACCACATCGAAGACTGGTTAACAAAGAAATTTAGAAAAATCTAGAAAACACAGAGAGGGGCATTTGGACTTCAGAACTACCCAAGGCAGAGAAATACTGGAGCTAGGTGACACATCATCTTCTCTACAGCGGAACAAGGTTAGTTCATGAAGTTTAAAGGGGAACAGCATGTAAGTAGCAGCTAGAAGTATGGGCTCTTAGAGTCAGAGGGATGTGGTTCAAATCTCAGTTCAGCATCTTACCAACTTGAATAAAGCCTTGGTTTCCTCATTTGTATATTAAAGACAACTGTGCCTACTTTGCCAGATGATCTCTGGGAGAATTAAATGTCCAACTGTATGCAAAGTACCAAATATAACACCTGGTATATAAGAAGCAATTAATACTCTTAGCTTTTTTTTAGACTGTATTCTCCCCCCTAAAACCATTCTATCTCATAATTCCATTCTCACAAACAAGATGGATATAAAATTCGATTTCCCAGATATTTTGATGTTGAAAACCAATTATCCTGGCAAAATCCAGAATCCTGTTAACAGGAAAGTAATCCTTCACTCTAATAAATTGGTATTCCATTCTAAGCTCAGTTACTCAAGTCTGAATATAACCCTGTCTCTGAAAGACCATTTCCAAGTACTCAACAAAATACATTTTATGACCTGAGATCAGATCGACATATAGTGACCAAAATCCTGGGAGGTCTGAGAAGCTAGATTGGTATCCCCCTGGCCAGCCCTACCTAGTGCCACCCTCAATCTGCAACAAGCCAATATGTATAATACCTTCCCGTACTTCTCCTTCACCCTCCACCCCGCCCATACTCTTCAAGAACCACACAATATTTACCACAAGAATGAATTTCAAACACAATTTTCCTTAACAACACAATCCACTGCAATCCACCATTCCTGCACACTGAGGCTCCTTTCTGATTTACTGAACTTATTCCACATTTTTCTTCCCCTCCTCCTTTCCCCTCCCCCACTCCACTCCTGAACTACCCAAGTTACCACAGAAAAATCAGACTATTTAAACAGGGTTCCCGAGAGTTTCATACAGCTGGGGCTAAGCCATCACTGGACTCTGAAAACCTTTTATTCATCTTTAGTTGATGTCCCCACAGGACTTTCCAAAGAGTGGTATTGTACACGATTTAGAGCATGGGGCCTGGAGACAGACAAATCATATCTTCCTCCTGCATGACCTAGTCAAGGTGATAAACTTCCCTAAGCTTCATTCACAGCTCTAAAATGAGGTCATTCATGCAAACCTTAACAACAAAGTGCCCCCAAAACAGGAACTCCTACTGTTTACTACTTTGTCTAAGTAATCTTCCAACCCCATCCGCTTTTCCATTCCTCCTTTGCTGGATAACTAGGAAGCTGCTCCTTACCTACTTCACCAAAACCTTTCAGGCTGAGAGGCAGTTATGTTGCAGTGGAAAGAAGTGGAATAAGGATACTTGACATGTGCCCATGCTTTGATCATTTCATCTGTGCCTCAGATTCCTCAACTGAAAAATGGACCCCATCTCTACAGAAAAAAATTAAAAATTAGTCGGGTGATCTCTTGAGCCCAGGAATTAGAGGTTACGAAGAGCTATGAAGAGACCGGGTGTGATGGCTCACACCTGTAATCCTAGTACTCTGGGAGGCCACGGCGGGAGGATCTCTTGAGGTCAGGAGTTCAAGACCAGCCTCAGCAAGAGTGAGACCCTGTCTCTATTAAAAATATAAAGAAATTAGCCAGGCAACTAAAAATAGAAGAAAAAAAATTAGCCGGGCATAGTGGCACGTGCCTATAGTCCCAGCTACTTGGAGGCAGAAGGACCACTTGAGCCCAGGAGTATGAGGTTGCCGTGAGCTAGACTGACACCACGGTACTCTAGCCAGGGCAACACAGCAAGACTCTGTCTCAAAAAGAAAAGAAAAAAAAAGCTATGAACATGCCACTGCATTCCAGCCTGTGCTACAGAGTGAGATCCTGTTTTAAAAAAAAAAAAAAAAGGCCAGGTGCACACCTGCTCACACCTGTACTCCCAGTGTTTTGGGAGACAAGGCAGAAGGACTTCTGGAGGCTAGGAGTTTGAGACCAGCCTGGGCAACGTAGCAAGACTCCATCCGCACAAAAAATTAGCCAGGCGTGTGGCACACACCTATAGTCCCAGCTACTTGGAGGCTGAGGCAGGAGGATCACTTGAGCCTAGGAGTTTAGGCTGCAGTGAGCTGTGATTGCATCACTGCAACCAAGCATGGGCAACAGAGCCCATGTTTTAGAAACCTTGTTTCTAAAAATAAGGTGAAATAAAATAAACCTCTGCTTGTTACTTTTCTGTTTTAAGCTTTCAACGGTTTCCCACTACAGTTTAAAGTCTAGACTCCCTATATGACCCACAAAGGTCCCATGTGACATGGGTGCTGCTCGACTCCCCCACTGTACCTCATGCTGCTCTCCCCCTCACTAACCTCACTCTGTCCCTTGGTCACCTCCTTTCAATTCCTCAAACATTATAAATTATGTATTGCCCTATGGCCTAGACACCTGTGGTTCCTTTCCTGGCTAGAACATTCTCCCCAGCTCTTTTCATGAGGCTGGCTCCTCAGACTTCAGTTCACCTTCCCTGTAAAGCAGTTGTGTGGCACACAGTAGGAACTCACTAGGCATCTGTTGAATCCTTCGAAATAGATTTCATAGACTCCAGGTAGGTAACTCCCAAATCCAAATACCTGGAATCAATCTCACCTTTCAGTTTCAGTACATGATTTCTAAATGCCTGCTAGACATCCATACCTCAAATTTAGCAAACTAAGTACACAACCAAACTCCTCATCTTTTCCCAAACCAGTTCCTCCAATCTTATGAAATTATATGAGCAATATGACCTACACTTTCTACTTCAGAACAATGAATTTCCCACCTGTACAAAATCCTAATTACCTTTTAAAGCTAAATTCAAATATCCATTCATGCATACATTCGATCAACCACTTATTCCTTCAACAAATACTTACTGAGTACCTTTTTGAGGTGAGCACTATGTTAGATAATAGAAAGCAAAGCAGACATATTTTTGTCTATTGTACATCATTAAAATAATCATGTAAATATTTAATTATAAACTAAAAAATGCTATGAAGGAAAAGTGCTAGAAACTATGAGAAAAAACAAAGCATCATGTTCTGATGATGTATGTGCTCATTGGATGAGATGTAACTTACAGCAGGCAAACTGGAGGGAAGAGCATGTGAGGCAGAGGGTTCAGCCCAGCCCTGGAAGCAGAAGAAGACCAGCAGGCCTATTGAACACACCTAGAACTCTGCCTTACATATTATACCTACCTGGATCTTTCCCTGACTCCCATTCTCATTTTACTGATAGTTACCTGAGAGAGAGGACACAGAGTGGTCTCTTATATGCCAACACTTCCAGGAGATACCGAGTCACCTGTCTGGTACCAAGGAGTCTATGTTTGTAAAAAGCTCTCACACGACTCTGATATGCAGCCAAATTTGTAAATCATATGCCCAAACTACCCATTTAATAAACATGTATTGATTATTCTCTCATGAAAAATCTCTAAGGTCAATGTGGTAAATCGTTTCCAAAATTGGCAGCAATAATCCCAACCATACTACACACCCTTTTGCAAAGTGACTTTGATGCCCTATCCTTAGAGGTCCCTTTCTCTTGAATCTGGGCTATAACTGTGACTTACTTGGACAACAAGAATGGGGCAAAAGTGATGATGTGTGCCACTCAGGCCTAGGTCTTAAGAAACCCTACAGCTTTCATTATGGCCCAGCCACCATGTAAAAGGAGCCTGATCTAGATTAGTGAATGAGACCAAGAAAGAGACAGACTCCATGAAGGAGAACCAAGATGTCCCAGCCAACAGCTAGCTCCAAGGCCACAGACATATGAGTGTAGCCATCTTGTATTTTCCAGCCCAATTAATTTCACATGGAACAATGCAATGTGTCCTCCCCTTCCTTGAATTACTAACCCACAGAATCATGAGCAATAAAATGGTTGCCATTTTATGCCATCCAAACTTTTAGGGTAATTTTTTTACGCAGTAATAGATAACCGAAACAGTCAGAAATTCAACACTCGACCAGGAATGGTGGCTCATGTCTGTAATTCCAGTGCCTTAAGACGTCAAGGTGAGAGGGTTACTTAAGGCCAGGAGTTTGAGATCATCCTGGGCAACACAGTGAAACCCTGTCTATACAAAATAATAAAAAAAAAATTAGCTGTGTGTGGTGGCATGCACCTGTAGTCCTAGCTTATTGGGAAGCTGAGGAGGGAGGATCACCTGAGCCCAGGCACTGGAAGCTACAGTGAGCTATGATCGGCACAACTGCTCTCTTAAGAAAAAAAAAAGAAAGAAATTCAACATTCTCTTGAGCAGTCATTCAAATGTTTTCCAGCTTTGATGATCAAAAACCTCTTCTCCTTATATTCATCAAAATTACTCCTCCTTCAATTTAAGACCATTTCTTCTTGAATCTTTGAAGTTCATGAAGAATAATTAATCAAAATCCCCCTGGCAAAAGCTCTTCTTATACTTGAAGATGGTAATCCAGCTAACTCTTAGCTTTTCCTTCTCTAGGCCAAAATCTTTCCTTTTTTTTTTTTAAACTTATAATGATAGGACCTATTTTTCAACCTTTTAATCATCTTTGATTATCCTCTCAAGTATAAGGGGATCAAAATTGAATGCCATATGCCAGTATCTAACAGAGATTATTTCTTAGCCCTAATGGGTCATCTTCCTACAGTCAAATTTTACAAAGTCCCAAATAAGGCATTTTAACCCTCCAAAAGTTGTGACGTGCTTTACAAAGTTAATCACTTACTAGAATTAGACTTATAATACTATGACAGCTTTTCTACTCTTAACACTCAGCCTACTCCATTTCGTGATGACTGTCTTCCCTCACCATCCTGGTTTGACACTACACTACACTACACTGGCAATAGCTTTTTAAAAATCCCAGATATCTGAAGTACAATAGAAAAACATGAGAGGCTGGACTAGGCACATCATTAATTCCAATCAAGGTCTCTAATCACATTTATAGGTCGGGCAGGCTCTGGGTACCTCCTCCTCCTACCTTGATGATGAAGTAGCCTTGTAAAAGGCAAGATCTTTAGCAATTGCCTATTGAGCAAAGGCACCATTTCTATGGAACTCAACAGAGTATATTTAACTATAAAGAGACAAACCAGTTCCTTAATGCACTGTAAAAACATGTTTTCTTTCTGCATCTTACCTGAATGTATGCTTCAATGTCAGAACTTGCTTTATAACCACTGGTAAAACAGGGATAATAAAACCTACCTAACACAGGGTTATTGTAGGTATCAAATAAAATGATACAAGGGAAATAATTTTGTAAAGCACTATAAAAATGTTAGGTAATATTGTGGGGCTAGATTTCAGCAAGCTTTTTAAATTTTCAAATTAACTTTGAGTGGTTATCTGATGGTTTCAGGTGACACATACAGAACAGGCAGGCATGGGCTCAAGTTCATTAAACGGGAACCAAAAACATGCCATCTAACAAGAGAGCTTATGTATTTTCTAATATTGCAAAGACTAATAAAGACACTTAGAATAGTGGTTTGACCCTGGAGACTCACTTCAGCCCCTGTCTCTGATGGGGGCAGGCTCTAGACCAGGGACACCAAGTTCAGTCAAAGAACTCAACAGTCTAGTGGAAGAGACAGTGCTGTAGAAGTACAAATAAGGAAGAATAACTATACTTGGGGAAGTCAGAAAAGATCCATATATGAACTAAGTCTCCTGGGGGGATGAGGATTCTGCCAGTCAGAGAAGGGTAAGGCCACTGGGAAAAGGCAGAGTCCTAAAAGAACATGGTATATCCAGGGGATGGAAAAAATGAGTTTCGGCTAGAGAGGACAGAAATGGCTAGGGGGAGAGGGAGAGAAATAACAGGTAAGATAGGGCCAAATTGTGAAGGGCTTTACAAATCAAGCTAAGTAAGAAACAGAGAAACAAAACATTGGTTCTCTGTTTTCCCTGAATGAAAAGATTAGACTTGGCCTTCCGGAAGATAACTCGGGCAACAATATGGAGAAAACAGGAGCAAGGAAAGATTTCTGACAGAGTAGCAGGGGTCTATTTGATAAGGGTCTGAACCAGGAGTTACACTTCAAATTCCTAGAGGCAACGTCGGTAAAACGTGAAGTCTTTAGCATGTAAGATCTCGGAGAATGACGGTATCTGAAATCTTTGAAGAGTGCAGGCCTTGCCTGTAAGTAGTCGCAAAATTTTAATCCATTGGGCTGGTTAAACAAAACGTCTAGTTTTTGACCTCTGGTAAGTTAAACGGGGATGAAGAAAAGCCACATGTCAAACAGCACTCCAATATAACCAACAGGGTTTAGCAACCATGGGTTTAGAGCACATATTTAGAGGATGTGAGCACAAAAAGAATGAACAGGAAGATTTAGTGCATATAATTAAGAGTTCAGACATACAGCAATACAAACAGACAGCAAGTACTGGGTAGTTGAGATACTGAGTTCAGCTATGTACATGTGGAATTTAAAATGCCTTTTGAATACCCTGGTAGGTTTGTCAAGTTGGACGAAGTTTGTCAAAATTTGTCAAGTTGTCAATAAGGGTCGAAGTTTGAGAGAGATAGCTGGGCTAGTAAAACATAATGAGGGTAGCTAAATTTATAGGCATATTTGAGATCCTTGGAGGAAGAGGGAGAGGGAAGAATGAAAAGATACCCAAGCTAAAGCCTTGGAGCATCTCTACATTTATGGGATAGTCGGAATGAGAAGAAATAATAGGATACTCTGGAAACTCAGGAGAGGAAAAATGAAGAGAGTTGCTGGGGGAAAAAAGGTTCAACAGTGTTAAATGCTAGGCAGAGGGGTTTGATAATTAAGAGTCCACTGTTGATCTTCAGGAAAGCATGAGGAGGGTAACAGGAGCAGAAATCAAAATAACAAAGGGTTGGTAAGAGGACCAAAGTTGAGAAAGTACAGCACAGGCTCATCCTCATTCTACTTTACTGAGAACCTACTATGTGCCAAGTACCATGGATTCAATTCTAACAAAACAGACCCTGATTCTCAATATATCCTGTGATTGGAGCAAATACCAGGCTCTCCTGAGTGCCCACCTAGTCTTGGTAAGCAAGAAGAGGCTTAGTGGAAGAAGTGACTTCTAGGCTGAAACCAGTTGGCCAGATTAAGTTGGGGGAGGGTGTCTGAGAGAAAGCTCACATAGTCAAAGGTCTGACATGAAAGAATATGGATCATTTGGTGGAATTAAAAGGAGCGGAAACATAACTTCGGGGAGGGGGACGACTACCTAGAGATAGGATATTTTGTTTAGGTGAGGAATTCAAAAGTTTAGAGATGAAAGCAGAAGGGAGGTAGGGCAGTAGCCTAACAGAATAAGAGATGAGGGCAGGTTCTTCACCATACCTCAGAAAGAACTATGAGCACAAACTCACTTGTAAGGCAGTGTTCTCTCTGAGTCAATATTGGTATTACGTAGGTAAGCAAATGTGTTCACCTCTTTTCCTTTAACGATGGTTCAGTTTGACTAAGCTGTTTCTCACAAGACACAAAAAGAACAGAAAACACAAGAGCAAAACATGGATAAAGCTGTAAACATAACAAGTCTGACTTTCACTAAGGTTTATATTACCAGTGGTCTAATTAGGTCTAAAGCCACACCCAGATCCCAAATAAAACAAAACTTTTCCCCATAAATACCCCTTCAAAGAGTGGAAGGGCTGACTTTAAGATACCCAAATTCATAAGGCACTGACTCACTTTTGAAGACCAGGGATTTTCCCAGTTACTAACTCAGCTTAGTCCAGCTAATGAAACTAAGAAAACAGTCTGTGGTTACCTGATTTTGCCTGTTTCAAAACATTGTCCCGGTAGAAAGCAAGCTGCCTCGAGTTTCTGCAGCTGAAGTCGTTGGAGCCATGTTCAGATGAGATCATCTCAGGAACCAAGAGCAGCGGCTTTCAGGCAAAGTGAATGGTGCCGCCTGGGGACGTATCTTTGGTAAGCAAGATTGCAACAGAGCAGGCAGTTTACCCGGGGCAGTGCTGACTCACGCTAGGCAAAACTCATGTTTCCCAAACAACTCAGCCAGAGCCAACCACAATCAACTGCAGCCTAGGAGAAAAGAGGCACCCCACTGATTGTCTTAAATCAAGTACTGATTACCGGGGGCAGATAAGCCTCATTGCCCCACTGCTGGTACCTTGGCCACCTCTGAAGCCCTTACCCGGAAAGCTCCAGTGGCCTGTTTCTAAAATTTCATCTGGGAACCGCCTGGAGCACTGGATAGCAAGATTACTGAAGGTAGCAGGTTTACAGCTCTGAAGATTTCCCCAGAAGGCTGATAAAGAAGTCACTTTGCATTTACAAATTAGAACATCCGGGTCAGTGGACTCGCGGAACTCGCCCAGTCATCGTTAGCTGGTCAAATCGTCAGGGTAAATTTTTGTCAGCTGGAACCAAGCTCATTGTTCCTTTTTCCCACTAGGCCTCCTGTGACCTCTTATTTCCTTCTACAAGTCAAGTTCTCTCATTAAGACAGAAGCACTGCAATTTTTTTTTCAATCAGCTGCCACATTTTCTATACTAAAGCTGAATTATCCACCCTCACATCTACTGGATGCATAAGGAATATAAAAGGCTGTGAAAATCGCCTTAACAGTTGTTCTCAAAAGAAAAATCCCTGAATTTATGTCAATTTTCATTTATTAGCCTGCTTATTAAAAAATCAATTCTAGTATGACTGGCTTCATCAACAGCTATTAATTATAATTGACTTTGCCCTGATGGGCTAGAATCAGCATTGGTGTTATACAAAAAAAACCAAAAGATCAAGTCCTTGCTTTCTACATGTTTTAATTTGACAAGAGGGAAACTAAAGTTCATATCAGATCCTCTGTTCCCTGCTCAAAATACGTGATGGTTCCCCATAGCCGTCAGCTATTTCTTAGCGTGGGCATTTGAGGCTGCCATACCTAGCCTCATCCATCCTTCAAGGTAGGTCTCAACATAATAAACTCTGCTTGTAGCTGCCAACTCAGCTTGTCAGTCAATAAATATTAGGTTAATTAAAATGTATGTGCAGACAGAATCTGGGTTTAAAAAACGATCCTGCTTAATTCTATTCCCTTTCAAGGGGCTAGTTTAAAAAAAGTTCTTTACCCAACTCATTTAATTCCCTTTAATTACTCCAGTAGGATAGCCACACTGAGCTTTTATAAGATATTATAAAATGTTCCTTGTTTTATTTTCTCCCATTGTCTTCCTCTCAGAAAATGGCTGTGTTTAAAGACATTTCCCTATAGTAATATTAATTAGTCCTTTTCAAGTGATAAACACATCTTTTTAGCAGCTGACAACCATTATCTCTGGACCACACTTTGAAAAATATTTCTGCAGTTGATGGTAAGTCACAACATTCTAATATAAAACAATTCTCAAATACAGAGCCTTCTTTAGAAAAAACATAGTATTATTAGAAAGGTTTGTGGCCTGTTCTATATTAGTAAACTTTAAATAAGGAAGACAAAATCCAGATGATACTGTGCCCAGGAAGTAAATGTCATCTACATGAAGAACAACCTGAGGGCCAGAAACATGGGAACTCTGTAAACTCTGCTAAGAGAAACACCACTAAGCAAATGAGCAGAGCTTTGTAGCTATCATTTCCCTCTTTGGGATTCGATACAGTTTTAATCAGTTTCTCCAAACTATAGTTATATTCCATCCTAATTCCTCCTTTTAGACTGGAAAGGTTGAGGATTACACATTTAGAGCTTATAACAGATACTAAATTTGAACTAATGGCTTCTGGTACTTGACGTTTTATTTTATTTTCTATTTTGTTTTTTTTTTTGTTTTGTTTTTTTGAGACAGAGTCTCACTCTGTTGCCCCGGCTAGAGTGCCATGGCATCGGCCTAGCTCACAGTAACCTCAAACTCTGGGGCTCAAGCGATCCTCCTGCCTCAGCCTCCCAAGTAGCTGGGACTACAGGCATGCGCCACCATGCCCGGCTAATTTTTTCTATATATATGTTTTTCGTTGTCCAGATAATTTCTTTCTATTTTTAGTAGAGATGGGGTCTTGCTCTTGCTCAGGCTGGTCTCGAACTCCTGACCTCAAGCTATCCACCCCGCCTTTGCCTCCCAGAGTGCTAGGATTACAGGCGTGAGCCACCGCGCCCAGCCCAAGGTTTTATAAGGTTATATGAAAAGTATGACAATATAAGGCTATGTAAGAAATAAGAAAAATAACAGTGGCTTTGTCATAAAGTTCTTTTAATACATTATTTTTAAACTCAGGTAATTTACTGCCAGAGCTATTTGTAGGTGTTTTTTTTTAATAAATGGTCACAACAGAAATTTAATGTGTGTATATGTGTGTATAAATAAAATTTGTATACACCCAGAGAATAGAGAACCCAGAAATTAATCCACGTATCTACAGCCAACTAATTTTTGACAAAAGCACCAAGAATATACACTGGAGAAAAGACAGTCTCTTCAATAAATGGTGCTGGGAAATCTGGATATCCATATGCAAAAGAATGAAACTATACCCCCACCTCTCACCCTATTAAAAAATCATCTCAATACAGACCAAGGACCTAAATTTAAGAAATGAAACTATAAAACTACTAGAAGAAAACACAGGGGGAACACTTCAGGACAGTGGTCTCAGAAAAAATTTTATGAATAAGACATCAAAAGCATAGGCAACCAAAACAAAAATAAACAAATGTGATTATATCAAACTAGAAAGGCCTCTGCACAGCAAAGGAAACAATCAATAGAGTGAAAAGACAACCTACATAATGGGAGAAAATATTTGCAAAATACTCATCTGACATGGGATCAATATCCAGAATATATAAGGAACTCGAACATCTCAACAGCCAAAAAACAATCTGATTAAAAAATGGGAAAAGTGGCTGGGCACGGTAGCTCACATGTGTAATCCTACCACTTTGAGAGGCCGAGGCAGGAGGATTGCTTGAGGCCAGGGGTTTGAAACCAACCTGAGCAAAAGTAAGACCCCAACTCTACAAAAAAAATAGAAAGATTAGCCAAATGTGTTGGCATGCATCTGTAGTCCCAGCTACTTGGGAGGCTGAGGCAGGAGGATCACTTGAGCCAGGAAACTGAAACCACAGTGAACTATGATGATGCCACTGCACTCTAGTCTGGGAGACAGAGCAAGACTCTGTCTCAAAAAAAAAAAAAAAAAAAAGGTCGGGGGAAAAGTGGAAAAGGATCTGAACAGATATTTCTCAAAAGATGGCATACAAATGACCAATACATGAAAAAATGCTCAACATCACTAATCATCAGAGAAATGCAAATCAAAATCACAATGAGGTATCATCTCATTCCAGCTAAGATGGCTTGTATCAAAAAGATAAAAAATAACTAATATGCTGGGCGAGGTGGCTCATGCCTGTAATCCTAGGACTCTGGGAAGCCAGGGCAGGAGGATCACTTGAAGTCAGGAGTTCAAGACCAGCCTGAGCAAGATCGAGACCCTGTGTCTACTAAAAATAGAAAAATTAGCCGGGTGCTCAGTGGCGTGCGCCTGTAGTCCCAGCTACTCCAGAGGCTGAGGCAGGAGGATCACTTGAGCACAGGAGTTTGAGGCTGCAATGAACTATGATGACACCATCGCACTCTACTGAGGGTGATGGAGCAAGGCTCTGTCTCAAAATAACAAAAAACAAACAAACAAACAAAAAAACACAACTAATGTAGGAAATAAATAACTAATGCTGGTGAGGATGCTGAAAAAAGGGAATTCTTAAACACTGTTGGTGGGAATGTAGTTAATACAGCCACTATGGAGAACAGTATGAAGGTGCCTCAAAAAACTACCAATAGAACTACCATATGATCCAGCAATCCCACTACTGGGCATTTCTTCCAAGGAAAGGAAATCATCATATCAATGAGACATCTGCACTTCCATGTTTATTGCAGCACTATTCACAACAGCAAAGATTTGGAATCAATCTAGGTGTCCAATAATAGATAAATGAATAAAAAAATGTGGTGTATATATACAATGGAATAATATTCAGCCACAAAAAAAGCCAAAATCCTGTCATTAGAGGCAACATGGAACTGGAGGACATTAAGTGAAATAAGCCAGGAACAAGTTAAAACACTGCGTGTTCTCACTCATATGTGGAAACTAAAAAAAAAAAGTTTTCTTATAGAAGTAAAAAGTACAACAGAGGATACTAGAGGATGGGAGGGGTGAGGGAAAGGAGGAATAGGAAGAGACTTATTAAAGGATACAGAATTACAGCTACAAAGGAGGAATTCTACAAAGGAGGAGTTCTGGTTCTATAGCACTGTAGGATGACTACAGTTAACAATAATATGTTATATAGTTTCAAGTAGCTAGAAGGAAGAAGGATGTCCCCAACACACAGAAGTGATGAATGTCTGAGGTGACAGATATGCTAATTACCCTGATCTGATCATTATACATTATATGTATCACAGCATCACTATATACCCTCACGAATATGTACAATTATTGTGTCAATTTAAAAAAAAATTTTTAGAGACATAAAAACATTCATTTCCCAGGATTCTGTAGTCCTCCAAATCCATAGAGAATTACCAAATACATACAAAAGATCTGGGAGGATACATACACCAGAGGAGGAACTGCAATGGGAACAGGAATCAGGGAGCCATCGTTAGCCTTAGCAGTATTTGAATTTTCTTTTGTTTTTACAACATGCATATACCCAAATATTACAGTTCAAAATTTTAAGTTTTTTATCACTTATAAATTAGTCTTTTCCCCTTCACACTCTTTCCTCTCAACCCCTCCCTTTTATCTACTTCTCTATCTCCAGAATCCTAAATGATAGTGCACATTTCTTCCTTTTAACAAAATTAATCTTACTTTCCCACATCCTTTTTCTGACTGAGAAGACAGTGAATGGATAAACCCAAATTTCTAGGAATCAGTGCCTGTCTCACTTTGTTGATAGTTAAGGACCCTGCCAAATTCTAATCTTCGGTGTTCAAGGATCTTATAAACCATATATATTTTTTTAACTAGAGTACCTATTTAAGAAAAACAGTACGGATGCCAACTAAACATCTATCATCTAATAAATTAAGCATGAAAAATGAGGTAAACTTTAGGATACTCAAGAATCATCAACTCTACGGGTACTTAAGAATCAACAGGGGTGCTTACTGAAAATGATCATTTCCCATCCCAGTCCCTCAGACACTCTAAATTAGAAGTGGAGGGAAGCCCCAGAATCTGAATTTTTAATAAGCATCTCCCTCTTCCAAGCAATGGTGTAGCAGACAGGCCTCGGATCATGCCTTAAGAAACAGGTCACAGCTATGTTCCCTAGCACTTTCCACAGTAAAAGATTTTTTTTTCAAAGACCGCTAAGCTGAACAGTAGTCACACTGAGCAGGTCCTAGGTATCAGTTCCCTCACCCCAAAGAATTGCAAAAAATACAACAATTAAACTGTATTTACTTTGTTGGTTGGACCATTATTTTCTTCAAGCTCCCAGAGACAATTATCCTAACTACTATTAAGGATTTTAGCTGTCACCCACAGTCTTGTTACACTGAGACATTTTCACACCTGGGATGCAATACAAAGGGCTTAATGGAATTTTTATGGCTGTGAAAATTAAAGTTCACTTGACTCAACAGAATAGTCAAATAAAACAAAGGAGAAAACCTGCCCCAAAGGCATGGGTTGAAAGCAGAGGCTTTTGACTTTCTGATGAGCCAGTTTTGCCCAGAAATTCAAACCATGGGATGCTACATAGCTCATATGTCTTTAGAGTGCCCAAATGTCAACTTATCACCACAGCATCAGCCAACGCAGGCTTACTGTAACATTTGGAAGCATAAACCTGCTGTATAAAATGGCCTCTCCTGGGAGACAAAGGCTGTCGCCATGGCGGGGATCATTCCATCTTGGGGCCAGAAGGACCAGGCAATCCCTTTAATCTTTAATGAGCCACTTTCACGTTCAGATATAGGAACTGGCATTGCATGAGGCTCAACCTGCTTCACAGCACTTTGCTGCAAAACAACCCCCAAGCTGTGTGAGGGCACGCTAACCCAGTCTGTCCCCGCTGGTACATTTACCAGAATCTGTTCTATATAATGCAATTATGGGCACTTTATTATCCACTATAGTATAATACTTCAGAGCTCAGAAAAGGTATCCAATATTGAGAGTCTAGCAACTGCCTACTCAGGCACAATGAAATACTAGGTTCCTATGTCAGTAATTGAAAAAGTAGCAAGCATGCAAGAAAAGGAAGAATCCAAAGCTGCCAGGACACAGCCTGAGGACCTGATGACAAGACTGGAAGAAAGGAAGTCAGCAACATGACCAAACTGCTATCTTGGGCAGCTCATTTCAGAAACCTGGCAACGGAAATCTTGGAAGCATTTGATGGGTGTAATTTTCTATACAAGGCTATTTTTTTTTTCCTTGAGCTGCTGATACAAAAAAAGGGCAGGGAAAAAGCCCTTGTCATTCAAACTCCATCACCTAACCCACTATAATAGCTTCATAATGAAGTGACTAGTAGGCTCCTGCCCTATTACTTATCTTGTCTCAGAAACCATCTCTCAGAACAAAGATTCTGTAATTCAACTTTGAAGACTTCCTGAATTCAAAATTCTTCTTTACCATACACTGCTGCAATCTTCTCCTCTCCCAATACACACACACACTCACGTGTTCTCTCCCTCACACACGCCTCCAGTAAGTGAAACTTCCTAAACTTTCACCACGGTCTCCACTAAAAATGCCACAAGATTAAGTTACCTTTGTTCACGTCCCCAAGTCTACAGGGCCTTTGTTGACATGTGTTTCATCTGGAAGGGTGATTTCTAGCCAAGTAGATAAGATTACCTGTTTATTACCTACAGCTAACCTTCAAACTGGCTTCTGTAGGCTGTGGAAATAAAAGGATAAGACTGCACAGCTTGAATGTCCCATCAAGGTAATCAAAGTAATGGACGAGGAAGAGAAGACAGGAGGAGAGATTTCGAAATAAAGACTGAACTGCGCATTTCAGTAGCACTTAAGAAAACACTCCATCTGACTAAGCAGCTGATGAGCAGACAAATACCCAAAGGACTGTGCATTCTCTGAAGATTATTATGTTCACAGTTCTCACTTCCCCCAAGGTTCTGCGAGAGATCACATCATAAAATCAGCCCTGCATTATTTATAATAAAGTGGACAGATGCATCCTAACATCCAGAATTAAAGCTAATGAAACTACAACCTTATTTCGGCCCAAATCCATGTAACAAAAAATAAAACTTATTTTCTTTAGATCTTTCAAAAGTACCTCTCATCCCTTTTATAATAGAACAAAGGTTAGAGAAAGGAATCCAAAGCTGTCCTGGGCATTAAATGCTTAAAAAAAAATTCACATGAAAAAAATGCCCATAATACATTACCCATTTGAAAAGAAGCACTGCAAACAGCAGGTGGGGAATATATTAAATATTTAGAAATATAACAGATACCACACACATATATATACACATACATAACAGAGAGAGAGAGAGTGATACAAAACATATATTGTTAACAAGTCTAAAAACATTTAATAGTAGTTACTTCTGGGGTGGACCATTTGACAAAAAATATAAAACAAAACAATTTGAACAAATTTTTAGGGTCTTTCTGGGCCAAATTTTGAGTATATTTATGGCTATAGTCATCAAGACAAATTTATAAAGGATTAACAAGAAAATTCATTGTTTTAAAATCATATTGTTTGTTCACTGGCAGCACTACGCTCGGAGAAGGGCTGGGCTAGCTACTGCTGCTGGGTACAGAGAGTTCCTCTTGGCCCTTGCTCTCCACAGCAGGGGAGTTAAGAAGCAAGTCAACAGACCACTGCAACACTGTAAGAGGCAGGTTCACAGAGCTAAAAATACACAACTCAAAAATCTTCTCTTTTCTTCTCTTCAGGCAAATCAGTTTACTAAGTAATCTGATGAAATTTAAAAACCAGATACAACAGCTCTTAGAACAGACAAAATTAAAAATGGGGACAATACCAAATGCTGGCAAAGGATGCAGAGAAACTGGATCTCCTACACTGCTGGTGGGACTGTAAAAGGGTACAGCCACTCTGGAAAAGAGTTCAGCAATTTCTTTAGAAAACGGAACATACACTTACCATAAAGACCCAACAATTGCATTACTGGGCACTTAACCCAGAGAAATTAAAACTTGTGACCATACAAAGACCTGTACATAAATGTTCATAATGGCTTTATTCATAACAGCCCCAAACCGCAAACCACCGAAATGTCCTTTTCAATGGGTGAATGGTTAAACAAACTGTGGTACATCCATGCCACGGACTACTACTCAGTAATAAAAGGAACAAACTATTGCTACACACAACTTGGATGAAGGGTGTCATGCTAAGTGAAAAATGCCAATCTCAGAAAGGTCACATACTTTTATGATTCCATTTCCATAACACTTCTGAAATGACAAAATATTTATAGAGATACAGAACAGATTACTGGTTGTCAGGGATGAGGGATGGTGGGGGGAAGGGGATGTGTGTGACAATAAAGGGTAGCACAAGGGGATCTTTGTGATGATAGAACAATTACACAAATCTACATGTGATACAATGGCACAGAGGTACACACACACATACACACAGTACTCTGTTAACTTCCTGGTTTTGATATTGTGCAACTTTCTGTGAATCTACAATTATCTCAAAATAAGAAGTTTTTTTAAAAAGTGCAATTAGTCAACTGTCCAGCCACCATGGGGAAGTAGGAAAGGTGAAAAGCTGATAAAGCATAGCAGGCTTCATACTGTTTTGCAGTCTCTATTGTGCCAGGCGGAGGGGAAGATAGATTCTTTAAGCATGGACCCACTGCTGACCCAACTACCTGAAACACATTTGGGCTTACCTGTGCCCTATCCCCCACGATATTTTTACTGAAGCTCCCCCAAAGCCATAAGCAATGGGACCGGAAGGCTGAAGAAACCCAGGCAGAATGAACTCTCACTGCAATTTTAGCTCAGCACACACCCAAAAGTGCAGTGCTTGGTATCAGAAACACCTGAAAACAACAGTAATTAGACAAATTGTGAAAGATGTGGTTTCTAGGTAAGGCGCCTCACATGTGACAAGCTTCTTAAACAGTTTTTCTTACAAAAGTCTCAGTGACACTCTCCAAAATATGAGGAAGAGGTTGGTGGAAAAAAATAAAAACGATGCTTCCTCTGTGATTCTCTGAGCCCATACTCACAGGACGTCATATGAACCGAAACCAGAACATTTGTCTCAAACCCAGATAACCCAGTTTTACTCTCTATACCGATCAGATCTTCTTGCTGAAAATAGTCTACCACCATTTATTCCACTAACATCACTTACAACATGAGGCCCTGTGGGGCACCAACATCTATATTTCTTAGTCAGAAGTTAATTGTTGGGAAGGCATATTGACAAACGAGGAAGACACTTCAAAAAGAAAAGAAAGAAAAAAACTGAAAACTGGAAAACCACAAACGAATTCTTCTTTAACCCAAACGTGCTTCTAAGGGTGACTGGCTTATATATTAAACACACTTATAATTTTAGAATTAGGAATAAATTACGAAACGTCCCTCAGTGCTAACAAAACTAAAACTAGTAAAACAAGTAACAAGTATTGCTAATGTAATTGTAAAAATCACATTCTACACAAGTAGGTCCATGTATAAAAGGATAGTTTTAAGTCCACATTATATGAAATGGAACCTATTTGTAAAGACCTACTCGAAAAGTAATCATACTGGATGAGCTGATAGAGTGTGAGGGAGCTGTAGCCCAGTGGTTGAGAACTCAGCCTTTACAGCCGGACCACTTGGGGTTGAATGCTGTGTGGACTTAGGCCTGCTCTTTCACTTCTCTGTGCAGCCATTTTCACATCTGTGGGACACCTTATTGGGAGGATTAAATGTGTTAATACAGCAAAGTCCCTGGCACGTGGAAAGCACACAGTAACTGTTGGTAATTTTTATATAGGTAAAATATGGGACAGGTGCAGTGGCTAACACCTGTAATCCTAGCACTTTGGGAAGCCAAGTCAGAAGGATCGCTTGAGGCCAGGAGTTTAAGACCAGCCTGGGCAACACAGTAAGAGCTTGTGGCTATAAAAAATTTTTAAAATTAGCTGGGCGTGGCGGCGTGCACCTATAGTCCCAGCTACTCTGGAGGCTGAAGTGGGAGGACTGCTAGGGCCCAGGAGTTTGAGGTTGTAGTGAGCTATGATGATGCCATTGCACTCTAGCCTGGCCAACAGAGTGAGACTTATCTCAAAAAAAAATAAAAAAAAAGAGTTTGTTCTAGAGATGCTTAAAGAAAAAAACACTTGACTGGAATAAGCTAGACATATACAATACTTTTCTCCCATTTCTAGTTTTCTCAACTATTCAGGAAACACCCATAGACATTTTTGGCATCAAAAACATAAATTGTTTCCAAAAGTATTAGGCAATGCTTGTCCAAAGGCCCCAATAATTAAGCTAGTAATTTAGACAGCTGTGTTAGGAGCCACAGAAGCTGCATTTTCTAACCAGTATTGCTTCTGAACAATTGAAACTTTCTCCAGTGCAAAGTCCAGACACAGGAAGCAGTGTTCCCCAAAAACATCCAAACACTTTCATTATTGTTTAACTACCAAAATAACAGCTCCAATAATCTATCAAGTTTGACATTTCATCCAACTAGGCAATTAAACCTGGATGTAAAACATGCATGGAGAGATTTTTACCCCTGTTCCAAATCAACACTAATTTTGACATTATAACCATACAAACTAATAATATTTCTTTGTAGACTATAAAAAAAACTTCTAAAAAGCAAACACAAACTAAAGTTCCTCAAACGAATACTGCACATCCCCAAATTTTTTCTACCACCTATAAGCATCTTTATTAACTGTGTGTGAGTTAAGCTACAGGCCCAAAAGTTGGAAACTCCTTTCTAGCATTTAATCAAAAGAGGGGAATATACATCCTATAGCTCTGATTTAAAGGCCATTAGAGAACCCAATAAGGAGGCGCCATGGGGTAATCTAATGGGAAGAGCACCAATCATAGCAGACTTCACTTCTGGTCTCCAAGAGCCAACTACCTGGAAACTCTAGGTAAGTCTGAGTCTCTCCACTTTTCTGTGTCTTAAATTCCTCCTCCGCAAAATAAAGGCACCTGACTAACATCAGAATTTCTCAATCTCTCATTTTTTCTTACATATGTGGTTCTTTCTCACAGAAATAACTTTCTCCAAGTGGGTTCTGCACATCAGAATCCCATGCTTCATTCCCAAACACTTTGATTCTGTAGGTCTGGCCTAGGAACCAGGAATCTGTATTTTTCCAAGCACCCAGGAGATTTTGATACATATTAAATTTGAGATTCACTGCAATAACATATAACTTTACTAAAGTCTTTAGGAATTATTTAAAAAGTCACAATTTGTGTGTAATCCCCAATAGAGAAGTTATTTTTTTTTTTTTTTTGAGACAGAGTCTCACTCTCTTGCCTGGGGCGAGTGCCGTGGCATCAGCCTAGCTAACAGCAACCTCAAACTCCTGGGCTCAAGCAATCCTACTGTCTCAGCCTCCCAAGTAGCTGGGACTACAGGCATGCGCCACCATGCCCGGCAAATTTTTTCTATATATATTTTTAGCTGTCCAATTAATTTCTTTCTATTTTTGGTAGAGATAGGGTCTCGCTCTTGCTCAGGCTGGTCTCGAACTCCTGAGCTCAGAACGATCCGTCCACCTCAACCTCCCAGAGTGCTAGGATTACAGGCATGAGCCACCACGCCCGGCCGAGAAGTTATTTTAAGTAAAAATATTTTAAAATCAGAATAGTCAGCCAGGCACGGTGACTCACGACTGCTGGTATAGATAGCCTGTATCTCAAATAAAAACCAAACTAGATATAACTGTCAGCATATTTTTTTTTTTTGAGGCAGGGTCTTGCTCTGTCACCCTGGCTAGAGTGCAGTGGCATCATCACTGCAATCTCCAACTCCTCACCTCAAGTGATCCTCCCACCTCTGCCTCCCAAAGTGCTAGGATTACAGGCGTGAGCCACCATGCCCAGCCGTTTCATTTCTAATATTGTTTTTGGGTAGTACAAGAGACATGTTGATGTGCTGTATAAAAGACTTTTTTCAAGTAAATGCAATTGAGGAACTGATGAAGATCACCTAGAGGTGAAGCTGCAGAACTATCATTTTTATGTCCCCCATTAATCATTGGGTTCACAGTTACTATTTCTCAAGCTGCCAGTTTACAACTGTGTCAACAGTCCAGAGAGTTGGGAAACACTGAACTAGATCAATGGGAGTGGGGGTTATGATTCAGAGTCATCGGGGGCACTCAGTTCAACCATATGACCAAGGGTATGGAGAAAGCTGGAGTGCCCTTTGTCACGCTCTCACAGAAAATTCTGACAGCCCCCTCCCTACACCAAATACTGGCTAAGGTGTACTCGGCTCTGACACAGAATTATGATACAACTTTTCCATCAATGTATGATAAAATGACCAAGAATGATACTTGAATCTAGTCATTCCCAAAAGGTAGAAGTAGACAGACACTGCACAGCAAAAGCCAGTTGAAAAAAGAAAAAAAAAAGGTAGACAACCATGAGAGAACCTGAAGAACTAAGAATCTTCCACTGTGCACTGTCCCCAAAATTATTCCTTCCCACCCTCTTGCACATAATTTTAGACCTTGTTCTTCTCTACCTTCAATAAAAATCCAAATTACCCAAACTGTGGGTGGTAATCTGCAAAAAACAACTTCTCCCTCTTCTGAGACTAGACTATTCCTCAAACTATCTTAACTTCAGCTGACCTTCTCCAGTTAAAGCCCTAGAAAACACTCTGTCTCCTCTCCCCAAATTAAAACACTCTTCTGCCGGAATTTTAGAATAAAGCTCTGGTTAATCTTCCACAGTGTAAAATAATAATTTAGCATGATTAAGACGGGGTATAAGGCAACTTAACTGCAACTGGCTATGCACTCACTCACTCGAGACCTAGGAGAAGGTTGGAAGTAGACAGAGTTCGAAGCTTGGTTATTTATCAAGTGGCTATCTTAATCATTACGAAAGTAAAAAAGCATGGGAATATTAGCAAAAAATGCGGGGGCAGAGGGAGACATACTATCCTACATATTTTAGGATAAAATATATTGATTCATGTGTTACTAAGCCTATATACATGTGATCAGTACCAAGAGTAGGAAGATTTTCCAAAGCAAATGAAAAGAGTAAAATAAGAGAGGGAGATGGAGGAGGAGGACACCTCATTTACTTAAGAAAAGCTTTTTTCCTTTCAAATCTTTTAACATAATCCAGCAGTTGCAAATAAACAATGGTGCTGATTACTAATGAACTGCATTTAACCACTCAGAAGCCAGTTGGCCTAACTTCCTGTAAATTTCAGGATAACTAGGCAACATTTCTTTAAGGAGGATCAAAACAGTTAAAATGTTTCAGCAAATCATACTGGCTGCAAGTATTTCAAATCCGGGTGGGCTTGCCCTACCCTTAGAACTAGCCTGGTGGAAACAAATGGCTGTTCTAGGAAGCCTGCTCAGTACACAACCCAGAGATAATGATAACATTATCTTTATATGTAATTCTAGAAAAGGCATGTGAACACTGAACTAGGAGATTAGGCTTAACCTGTAGCATCGGAGAGGGGCCGCTTTAAAAAGTCTACTTGATGAGGAAAACCCCCATCTGTTACTTGGCATATCAGCCACCTGAGACCCCCATCCCTCACGGAAGACCCGCATCAGCATAATACTAACCTATTACCTGGCCCATCAACTAATCTATGACCTGGTACATCAGCATAACACTAAATCTACTACCTGGCGCATCAGCATAACACTAAATCTATTATCTGACTCATCAACTAACCTATTACCTGGCAGCTATTAACCACCTGACACCCTACCCCTCAGACCACCACAACTTAATAAAAGTGGGGAAAATCGGGTAAACGGGGCTCAGAATTTGGTGGCGAGGCCCCTCTGGGCCTGCCGGCAAATAAACTTTGATTCTCCAACTCTCCGTGTGCCGCTCGGTTTGTCCTCGGGACCACTTGCTGTAACAAACTAACATTAGCTCAACAAAATCAAAAATTTAAATGTGTTCAAATTCAGCGCATGGGGGTAGCAACTGAAAATGACTGTTCAGAGAGCACAAGATTTTGCCGTATCTTTTTAGAGGGGAGGACAGTGGAGAAATTGCCAGACCAAGGTCACTTTGCCTTTAAAAAAAAAAAAAAGTTAGTAGCCTTAAGAGAGATAAAAACTGTGTAGGTCATAACCCTGTGAAATCAGCTGCCAGGTGAGCAGCTCTTCAAGAATCTTGTAGAAATTTTTTTTCTTTTTTTGAGATGTGGTCTGTGTTGTCAACGCTGGACTCTGGGCTCAAGCCATCTTCCTGCCTCAGCCTCCACAGTAGCTGGGACTACCATTCACCACACCCAGCCCTCTGGGAAATTAAATGTGGATTACAGTAATTAAATGTGAAGTCTCCTTGAGAGTAACTTCCATTCCGGAAGACTAAAGCCATTTCTGTGAAACACACAGAAAAACTGTGAAGAGGATTTACCAGGCATCACAGCCTTTCTACTTTCACATCAGGTTGCAAACACAATGATCTAAAAAGAACAGAACAATCTGGGGAAGGAATTAAATAATACAGCTTATCAGAGAAAGTTCATGTGCCCATGTAACTGTAATATACTTAGAAGATTCCAAAAATTACATTTCCTCAAAAGAGATGTAGGAAAAACTATAATCTTGGGGTAAAAGGCCAAACATTTTCTCTTCTGAATGCTTAAATACCCAATTATGTGTCTTAATACATTAATTCTATAGAGAGAGTGACTGTTACAGGAAAGTTGAATAAGACATCGTAAAAAATGTACCCTGGGGCCTAAATCCATTCAACTAACAGTAAAATCACCCCTCAGAAAAGGTGTTTTATGCAACATCTAGTACTTTAATCTTCTAGCTACCAACAGAAATATATAAAGAGCAGAAATTAAACTAATTATGTCAGCAGCACAGTGAACCTAACTTTAATTGTATTACACACTAGTCAGACATTTGCCAAACAATACAAAGGCCCTTAAGGGCAGAAACTTCTTTAGAATATGATTCCCAATCAAAATGACAGAAATTAGTCTGTTTAGGCAATAAATGGATTCATAGTTTAGATGTAAAAATTCAACTGATATCATAATTCAACATAAAAAATACATAGTATATGAAACTAATCTCTAAAATGGATTTAAATCACCCTGTGATTTACATATGCTGTATCATTAATAGGCCCTTTAAGCCAGTATTGCACTAATTAGCTTTTTTTTTTGACATCCTCTGCACAAAAGAGCCTATTCATTTAGCAGGGAGACAGGTGTTAGTAACCAGCAACTTCCTTTAGTCTCAAGTTCCAGGGACCTGGCCTGTGATGATGATGATGATTGGCAAGTCGAAAGAAGGGCAGTCTGAAAGAGGGGAAAGGAAGAGAAAGGGAAAGAGAAACAAACAAAGGAGACCAAAAGGGAGAACAGAAGATAAGGAAAGAAATGGATGTCAGGTGTTACTCAGTGAGGCCATCCAAGCCGCCTCCTAGCCTAATCTGAGCCACAGGGCTACAGTGTAAATATATACAGCAGAATGGCAGAATTTGGATAATGTTATTCATTTATTCTGGCAGATAGTAACTCTGGGCACGTGCCAACACTTCATTCTAAAAAATTTTTTTAAAGTGTTGTTAATTGTCCTGTGACTCATTCTTCTTACCCATATTCTCTGGTTCTTAACTTTAGTCCTCACTCTTTCATACATTTTCTAAAAGAGCTGAGTAGATATTCCTGGAAAGAGATAGAGAAGGCTGGATTTAGAAAGACATCTGAAGCCTACGGAATAAAAAATTGTATGAGAAAGTGGGAGAAGGGACATTTACTGAGTTACCTAAAACATACAAAGAATATATTTTCTTTTATTCCTCACATGCACATTTTCCCTCTTTTAATCCACATAACAATTCTACCAGGTATTATTTTCATCTTGCAGGTGAGGAAAATGAAACTCACGAGAATAAATAACTTGCTTAAGGTAGCACAGCCAGGAAGTGGAGGAGCCAGGATTCAGGTTTGTATATTTCCTAAATTGCTAGGCTTTTCCCAACTTTAATTCTGGCCTAACATATCTATTGCCTGATTCCATTTTAATTCAGACGGCTCTGTATTTCAGCAATTTTTCTTCCTTCCATGAACTCAGCAAAGGACCTGTGATTAAATCTTATTGACTTTTCTATCTCCATGACTAGAAGAGAATTAAAATAAATAAATTTTAATGACTTTCTTAAGCACCTATTATTTTCAATAAGGGCTTCAGCTCTGTGTGGAAATAAAACTGGCACGTTGACTTTATTTTAAAATCCTACATACAGAGAATTCCCAGGCATCTCTCCCATCCAACACTGAACATAACTAGATTCCATTACCTATTCAGATCTCCAGTTGTTTCCACATTATCATTCAATTGTCCATTCAGGAGATAAAGGAAGCTACTTTCACCAAAAACCTCCCTCATGACTCCTGATAGATAATACAGCAGAGGGGGCCTAGCTGTAAAGCAATTTACACAAAAGTTATAAAAGCCCTTTGTGATCTGTCATGACTAGGAAACGGGCTATTCCAGCAAATCAAACATCCTGGATAGCATAATAACGCTATTGGAGGGACTACCAATTTATACAGAATTTCAGTGCCTACAATTTCAATTTAAACATTAAAATAAGAAAAAGGGAAGAGAAGTGAACCCCAATTTGCAAAGTTCCATAGGCCTTGAGGTACAGGAGATAATAAAAAAGTATGAAGACAATAAAACAGTGGTTCCCAAACTCAGCTTTCAGAAGCACTTGGGGAGCTTTCTGGAAATACTAGATGCAAGGGAGGTTTTTAAAATGTAGCCTCCCCGGACATCAATTACCCACTCAATCAAAATCGCCAGGAGGTGGGGCTGAGAAATCTGCATTTTTAAAGAATACCGAGGTGACTCAGAAGCAAACAGCCAGGTACCTAATCTTTCTAGGAGCGGCTGGCTTTTGGGAACTCCTTACAATAAAACATGCTTAAAAGGCTAAAGCTGCACTGGATACAATATGACCTTTCTTTGATGATTCAGGAGACTTCAGATCTCCCATTGCCACTAGGTCGTCATTCATTACCAGTCACTAGTCTGTACTGGCAAAACTAGAAAGTAAGGAAAGGTTAACAACGATTTCCTGGTAGTAGAAAGCTAGAAAAACCAGCTTTTATCTTATTATCAGATTCAAAAAGCTGGTTTTCCCCCAGAGGAAATGCAGATTTTATGCTTGCTTTTGAAAAGAGAAAATGTTTAAAAACATGCAGGGCTCCTCACCAAGTGCTTAGCTCCACTTTTGAAATGTTAACAACCCCAGATACACCAAAAATGTGTAATATTCGACGTGAGTAAGACAAGCAAATAAGGAACTTCATGACAGTCTTAATGAAGAGAAAGGATAATGGGTTTAACCTAAGTCTGGCATAACAGGATTAGGAATGACCGCTGTCCTGACCATGGCAACAGCTAAATCCTGGAAACAGGGAGAGCAGAGGTCTTTAAACACATGAGGCCAATTTCTACCTATCTGAGATGGCTTTTATGTGAGATATAACAGGATATCCTACTAAGAGCCTAACTGGTTTTAAGATTTTAAAACTCCATAACTGATATAAAGTCACAAAACAAGAAAATGTTCAGATATTGCCCTATTAAAGAAATGGGAGTCTGTGTTTGTACATCAAAAGATTGTCCGTACAATTGCCAAAATCTTTCTTACGTAAACACCAAGTAACCATTACCAATAACCAGCAGCCTAACAAAAATAACCAGTAATCATCACTAAACCAGGAACGATCACCAAACAATAATGATGAAGCAGCTCCTCCCTTGAGACTTCTCCAATAGCAATTTAAACTATGAATGCTCATTAAACTCTAAATTATCTCTTCACTCTGTATTGCAGAGGTTATGATATTCCAAGGTGTAGAGGTCAAATCTTTCTCCCAAAACATAAACACTGTGGCCAATACGAGTTTGATACAAAATTCTCTATCATTAAAACAATAACAGTATTAAAGGTTTTATTACAAGAATAAAAATCAAGGTCGAATTAATCCCTCTAACAACTTCTTAGGTTTATATAGGCGTTTTCACAAAGTCTTAGGCATGACACTCATACAGATGGGTGTGGCTGTATGTAACATCACAATGCACATGTAATTAGAAAAAAAACTGCCCTTTTTTGTTATTGTTGCTATTTTATCTTCTTAAATGCTGGTCACTGAAAATATTTTTCCACTGCTATTTTAAGAGCTCTTAAAAAGGTGTTCCTATTAGATGGTATTAAGCAGAGTTATGTCAATTGGCTTGGCTGTGAGAAAGTTTGAAACAAATTAATTTTTAACCTGAGAACAGCTTTCTCTCATTGTGCATATTATTTTAGAAGTTGGTTAAATTGGTTGATTTAGAGTATTTACAACTCGTGTTTCCAATGGAAACGGTCAGAATAACAGCTGTCTACCTGATCATTACAAAAGTTTTTAGTGGGCTGGTCTTTGTAATGAGATAGACATTAAAATGTGTGTGCATATCCTAGATTACATGGGCATTTTCTTCAAACACAATCAAGTTATTAGTTAGCCCTGCCACATTAATAGCAATTGTTATGCACAATACCCAAACATTTTCAAATTTAAGAAAATAACACCTCCAAATAAACTGTAACTTAGGAATTGTACTCTGAAATCCAGAATTAGGAAATACAAAGTTTCAGAAACGCTTGGCATCTATTTCCTTAAATGTGAAAGAGAATGCAAGGAGGGCAAAGGATAAAGTTGTCAAACCTGAAATCCCCTGAACAGAAAGGAAATATCACAGCCAGCTTCCAGACCTAGAACTCCATGCAAACTCAGCCCAGCACCATGTCCCCTGCCTACTTTTCCTAGAAGAATGATAAAACAAATGGGCAGCCTTGTCCACATTCAGTAAACTGAACTCAGTGGGAGAACCACAAGGCTCCCCAAACAGTTGCAGCAAAAGTGGTAACAGGAAGTCTCTCTGTCCTCCAAACCACCAAAAGCATACATAAGGAACTTACTGCTTTCTCAGACAGCCACATGCACCCTAGGGTGTTTGTTCATCACATCACTCTGGCCTTTAACCAGGGTGCAAAGTGACAGTTGTGGGTAAAGCCCTATTTCCAAGCTAACAATAATCCTTCCCTGTGGTACGCTGGGAGGTGCGTGATACACTCTTGATTACCCAAGCAGGTTTTTTCCTTTACAACAAATGTCAGACCAACAAAAAGGAGAAAACATGCTAGCCTCTGTTAGCTTCTGCCAGCCTGAAATCAACCTCTGAGCAGACGGACAGATGCCCAGCGGAGGTTCCCGGCTCCCCTAGTCCGGCCAGACTGCCCCATGCCTGGTCAAGTGTCTCCTGGGCAGCCCCTGAAGAGGGGCTCCACTCTCCTCTCAGTCTTGACCACTCCCGCACAGTGGCGACCTCACACACATCGTGAACAGAAGACAACTCCCAAGAGACGAAATAGCAGACCCTAGGGGGAGAACCACATTTCCAAACTTCTCCATGAAACCTCCAAACTCCAAACCTCCTTCCTCCGGCTGCCTCCGTCTTCCAAGGAGCCCGCGGGGCTCCTCCACTGAGGGACAGGCTAGTTCCTTTAAAGGGGCAAGCAGGCCGCCGCGGACCTGCCTCAGTTTCCTCTGCGGTACAAAGAGGCATCTTTCCCCCACAAGCCAACTGGACCTGCCGGTCTGCAAGGCGCTTGGGGATAGTTGGGGACACATGTCTCCTGTTACCGCCCCTAAGGATGAAATGCTTTAAGGGGGCTTTTTATAGGACAGGTGTGGGCTGCCCTGAATTTGAAGAGTTCCAGCAAGGAAGGGGCTTCCCCAATCTCCTGTAAGGGAGAGAGTCCCAGGCCGCGCCCCATACAGGGGAGGAGCCCCCAGGCTACCGTCTGGAAGTGCCGGAGGCCAAGAAGCGCCCCCTTGTTCTCCCACGGACCCCACCCCAGGCCAGGCGCCCTGCGGACCCCGGCGCAGCCGCCGCCACCTCCTCACCTGCCGCGGCCGCCTGCCCGGCCCGCACCTGGAAGGGGAGGGGAGGGGCCGGATCCGGGCCGCGGACGCCTCAGGCAGGGAGACTGCGGGCTCCGTCGTGGTGGCGTCTCCGGGGCTGAGGCGCCCCCGGGGGCGGTCGCGACATCCTCACGGACGGCCCCAGGAAGTCGGCCCCCCCACCCATCCCCAGCCGCCCTGCCCGGCCCGACCGCTCCCGCCCCTCGCACGGCCCCGCCCCGGCTCGGCCCCGCCCCCTCGGGAGCGCGCCTCCCGCTCCCGCCGCGCCCGAGCCACCATAGAGAGGAGCGACGCGTGCGGCGGGCTAGAGCGAGGCCTCCGCGCGCGCCCCCTGGTGGAGCCCCTCTCCCGGAGGGGGAGCCGAGCAGGGCCAGGCCTGACAGTGGAGGCGTCCGGCGCTCCAGGTTCCCTTGGTCGCAGAACTCTGTGAGAGGAGCAGAAGGGTCCCAAAGGGTCCAGGTCCCAGTCTCAGCTGGACCAGGACCCGGCTTGGTGACCTTGAGCGAGTTGCTTAACATCTCTGAACTCGGTTCATAATAAAAGTTTGAAAGTTGCCTCACTCTCATATCTCAGGCGATGGTTCCCGAATTCACAGCTGGAGAAACACAGGCCCATCAAGGATCACCAGCTTATTCCAGGTCCCACAGCTGGGAGGCATTAGAAACCGCGTCTGTGGGGACATGGGAACCCAGACTTGTCCCATCACTCTATGGCTCCTCCCTCTAGCATTTCCCAGTCTAAACCACTGGGATTAGCTACTTTCACTCAGGAAAGCGAGGAAACTGAGGAAGACTGAGGTAGAATGAAAATGACTCTGCCAAGGAGCCCACCCTGCCTCTCATCAACTGTGTACCTTTCAGCAAGGCCCTTAACCTCTGAACTCCAGCTTCCTCATCCCAGAAATGCAGGTTGGTATGGGGATTCAACGCGCTAATGCACGGAGACGTGCTCGGTCAACTCTAAAGCAGCAGCGTAGCACAGGGATCATTAGCCAGCGTGGGCTAAGAAGATGCCTCGTCATGAAAATCATATAAATTCTAATCCTTCTTTAACTGGTGTCTAAGGACACTTAATTTTCTTATGCTTTAGGTTCCTATCGAAACCTCGCAGAGTTTTTCTGAGCAATCTATTTTAAAGTAAGGAATATCATAAAAGTGAAGTAAAAATAATATATATACATATCAGACTCTATCACTTTACAACTATTATTTCCAATCCTCACAAGAGCCTGGCAAATTGAGTACTATTATTCCTGTGTCATCAATGAGGATCTACATATTAAGTGACACCAAAAAAGTCGAAGCTGGAATTCGAAACCAATTCTACCACCTAGAATGCATGAAAAGCCTGGCCTTCTAGAGACCTCCCATACTTGAATTAAAAGTACCCATCTTTCTTCTACCTGGTTATTTCTGTAAGTTCGCTTGATGCAATTCTCTGCCTAGTCTGCTTCTCTCTGGAGCTTTATTTCCACCTGTCCCCCACAACCCCCCAAAAGCATTTTATTGTCTCCTCTTTTCCCTCTGAGTCCTCTTCTCTTGATATACCAGGACCTTGTCCTTCCTTTCAATTCTGAAACAGATTCATAAACTGTGATTAAGACACAGCATCGTCCACCACATCTCTCCTCTCAGTAACAATTTTAGCCACAGAAAGTTAATAAGTCCAGAACAAAGGTGGGATGAGACCCAGAGATGTCTTTTTGTAAACTTAATTTACAAGCTGAGTGCTCAGTTCTGAAAGGAAGTGCACTTAATCCACTGATTGAATCCAAAAATTGGAGTCTGGATTCACAACATCCCATGGAAATCATTTTTTCTGGGCTCTCTGGTCCATATTACAGCTAAATCATTGGAATGCTGCTAAATAATGTGCATATCACTGAAGCAAGGAGGCCTCAGAGCTGCATTTACCCACACTCCTCCTTTCTCCACCTTAGGCATTATCACCATCACTATTTTTCATCTTTATCATGCCCTTCCGCAGAGGCACTCAATAATGTACCCATTGTGCAAGCAATCTGAAATCCTTTTCAGTGAGCAATACTATTTATTGGTAATAAAACACTAATTTGTCTACCAAGTGACATATTTATAGGAGCTGTTTATTTTGACATACTTTTATTATTTCTACTCATTTGCTAAGTACTTTCCAATACATATTTATGAAGCACATGCCTTTCCCCAAACAGTAGTGAAAAAGTAAATCATATTATTTCTTTTATTAGTAGCAGCAAGCATGGCTTGTAAGTCCTAGTGCCCTGATTTTTGTTACTTCTAGCAAAAGCTGGAAGAATGAATGGTGATTGAGTACCTACTATGTGCCAGACTCTGTGAAAGGCACTTTACATAAATTATCTGTTTAATTCCCCTGAGACATATATTTTACCAATAAGGAAAATGTAATTCCCCTGCAACACAGCTTTTACCAGTAGGACAGAGACATTACCTTGTCCTAGTAACTCAGAAAGGGTCCAGCAGAGTTTTGAACCTAGATCTTTTCCTGATTCCTAAGTCCCGAATCATCATTTCACTTTACCAGCCCACTTAGCTTCTCTAGACCTAATAAATTTTGTGAAACATAAAGTGTTGCTTTCTGAGAGAGTCTACATTGGTTACCTAGAATAGAAAATTAGAGATAAACATATGTAGGATGATAACCCTAATTTTTCTATGGAAAGTTTCTCTCCAAGGGAGTTACTCCATAAGAAATCAGTAGTAGGATGTTTCCCAAAGAGAAGGGCCAGTGTTGGAGCTCAACCCATTCCTGGAGAAAGGACTGGCTACGTGGTTTGCAGGACACAGTGCAAAATGTGGGATAACCCTTGTACAAAAATTAAGAATTTCAAGATGGCAACAGCAGAACATTAAACTAAGTAGGGGGCCCTTCTAAGCATGGGGCCCTGTGTGACTACATTAGTCATGCTACCATGAAGCTGGCCCTGCCTGGACAGAAGAAAGCTGTCATCAGTATCTCCCAGGCAGCATAAGCCTCATAATGATATGAGATTGAGTGCCTATTGTATGCCTAGAAAAGCATTCGGTGTTTTACGTAAGCTATATGACCCTAAAACAACTCTACGAAATGGATATTAAATGGGTATTATTTTTTCCCATTTCTTAGTGGGTGAAACTAAGGCTTCAAGAGGCTAAATTATTCATCCAAATTCATACAGCAAATGAATGTCAGAGTGAGGACCAAGTTAGTTGAGATGTACCAAATCCTGTTCCTTGACTTTATATCCTTTTCAGCACAGGCCCATTGTCTTCTGGCAAAACCCAAACTTACACTGAGGCCGTTAAACTCAGAAACTTCAGAGAGGCCAGAGAAGAGCCAGATTCAAGGGCTACTCAAGGAGTCGAACGTGTGTAGCAGCTGAAGTGCAGTTGTGTGGTTGCAGGGAATGTGGACCTTCCACTGGTTGAGAGAGAGAACTCCATCGAGCTGGCAAATGTCATGGCCAAAACCCAGACTCCCCTCCAAGATTGAAGGGAAATGCAATGAGGTCATTACTTTGATAAAAGCTAGCTACACAAAACTAACCTAAGGCATCTAATTCAATGGTAAAATATTGGAAACAACCTACTAAAGTCAGGAACAAGACAAGGATGATGGCTATAGTTGCTTCTATTCTACATAGTACTAAAAATTAGTCTAGCCAATGTGATAGGAAAAGAAAAAAATGATAGAAAGCATTCAGAATAGCCTTTGATTAACATATACCTAGCTCGATTTTAAGCTATGTGCATCACAGAGCCTTGTCCAATGGCTGTCCCTAACACACAGAACTGAACAGTTTAAACTCCACCCAGACAACTAACTCCGTGACAGAACACAGCAAAAACTTAGTAGGATATACATCTAAATCCCTTATGTCCTGGCTCACATCTCAGGGATGCACAGATCCTGTTATTATTTTTATTATTTTTTATTATTTTTTTACTTATAACCAACTTCAGTAGCAGTTCCTGTTGAGTTTTTATTCAGTTTTATTTCCCCCTAAACCTCCAGTTCTCTTTAAGACTAACGATATCTGCCTTCTCCAACTGTTTATCATTCTCTCTTGTGACTTCCCTGGGGGAAATCAGAAATAGCTGATAAAGTAGATCTCTGATCCAGCTTTTTATGGTGAGCTAAGCTGAAAAGAGGTTGGGATGTGCCTCCTTTGCTATGGGGCAAAGTATGAAAAAGAATTTTGTTGAAACATTTACATTTTTATTGCTGAAGGCAGTGAGAGGATGGGAAGAAGTGGGTTTGGTATCAGACAGACTGGAGTTTGGATTCCCCTGCTGCCACTTATCAGCTTTATGTCCTTAAGCTCACTGAGCTCCATTCACTGTCTGTAAAATGGAATGACTCCCTCTGCCACAAGAGTGCCCTACAGTCATAATGAGATGTATACCAAGGTGCAAGGACACAAGAGAGCCTCAATAAACTTGCCCTCTGGACCACGGCAGGCACTAGTGAGTGGAAGCCCACCCAATAACCAACTCATCCACACACACTCCCTCCTTTGTAGTAGAACTCCCATTTTCTTCCAATGGCCACAGTATGTGCTTCAGGAGAGCCTGTCCCCAGCTTCAGCTCCAGGGCTATTTCCTAGTTGGTCCAAGCCAATCACAGTGGTCCCATTTCCCTTGCTGGACGCTGAATTAGACATGGGTACATGAAATAATTCGGCACCGTGAGATATGACCTTGAGTCACCTTTGGTGGAAAGGAAGTTCTGAGTTTTCCTTTGTTAAATGAAACTAAATTTGGCTTGAGGAGGCCTCCATACAATTGCAACCTTAGTAACAAACTGAGTCAAAGCCTAACTAGGAGTACACTTTTATAATAGCCGAGTCTCAGCCAATCACAGCAGCCAAGCTTCAATCAGTTGCAGGCAGCCAACTGTTCAAACTGTGTTCAAATAAAGCAAAGGCGGAGCTGTAACCAATCAGCTGTCTCTGTACCTCATTTCCATTTTCTGTCCGTAAATACTTTCAGGCCATGGTTGCACCCCTGGAGCTCTCTGGACCTGTGCTGCTTGTGAGGGCTGCCAGATTCTAGAACTGCAAACAAAAGCCAATTAACATCTGCAAAACTTGATTTGCTGTATTTTGTCTAACAACTTCTTTTTCGTCTATTTATATTTATTTATTTATTTTTTTGAGACAGTTTCCCTCTGTTGCCTGGGCTAGAGTGCCTGACATCAGCTTAGCTCAAAGCAACATCAAATTCCCGGGCTCAAGTGATCCTCCTGCCTCAGCCTCCTGAGTAGCTGGGACGACTGGCGTGCACCACCACGCCTGGTTAATTTTTCTATTTTTAGTAGAGACGGGGACTCGCTCTTGCTCAGGCTGGTTTCAAACCCCTGAGCTCAAACAATCTGCCTGCCTTGGTTTCCCAGACTGCTAGGATTACAGGCATGAGCCACCGCGCCCGGCCTCTAACATGTTGTTCTTAAAAGGACACACGAGGAGGTGATCCCTTTCCTGCCTGTAGATATTGTCATGTCTGATGTTCAGAATGGCTGCAGCCAGGATCTGACAAAGGCAAGGAGCTTGAAGACAAAACCAACACAAAATGAGAACAGAGCAGAAAGCTGGAAAGGCCCTATGCCAACTGACAAAGAGTCAACCTCAAACTTCATGTCATCAGAGATAATAAGTGTCCTTATTATTTACTCCTCTCTAAGACAGGTTTGGTATCTGCAGCCTCAATGATACATGAACCTTTTGCCTGAGAGTCTCTGGAAGTTTAAATGCCTGACTTACAGCTATCCAGTCCTAGCACATAGTAGGGACTCAACATTAATTATGTTTAATATCAAACGAAAGGCATACAATAGTCCCCTGTAGAAAGACAGGTAAAGAGACTCTGGGCACCCAATGACTAGATCAAGAGGAAAGCATTCCTGCATTCCTCCTTTGCCATCTTTAGAACATATCAAAGCCTGCTCATTCATGTATCTTTTTCTTCTAAGGACTGGGCGATGCCTGCGGGTCTCAAACCACTTCTGCAGGGGGGGAGTTGAAAGCTGATGCTTTGTCAAGGGAAGGGCTGAGCTAGAGCCAGTCCTTCATTTTCAAATATATATTTTTAAAACATTCATATATATTTAATAATTACCAAGCTCCCACAACATGGAGAGAAAAACTGACAAAAAAGTGGGAGCCCACAGGCAGACATGTGAACGGAAAGCACAGGAAGTCATCATAAACATCTATGTAGACCACAGTTGAGGCAATAAAAATGGGAGGCTGACAGGGTGGGTGTGCACCAGACACAGTGAGGGGTGGTCAGAGGCAGACACAGAGCAAAGGGAGCCAAAGGCACTGGGGCAGGAGAGCCAGCCTGGGGACTGCACAGTGTGGCGTGGCTGGAATGGAGAGTGCGGTGGCAGCAGGCAGGCAAGACAAAGCCCTGCTCTAGGAGCAAGGCCGAAAGGATGCAGCAGGACGAGGGGCAAGGCCTGCAGGAATGTCACGTGGTGGTCTGGAGTAGCAGTGGATGGAGCACCTTCCCACGTGGGGCCAGAGCGGCCACCTGGGTGAGGCCTACAGAGCCTTGAGTGGGAGTCAGATCCCCTATGTGGACAGGTGGTCTACAAATCAGAAGTCCTAGTTACAGCCCCTGTTCTGCCACTGGGACTGTCACTTCTCCTCCTTGAGCCTCAGGTTCCTTCTCTGTTAAATGACAGGATGGGGCTGGGCAGGATGGCTCACATCTGTAATTCCAGCACTGGCAGACGCCAGGAGTTCAAGACCAGCCTGAGCAACATAGCAAGATCCCGTCTCTACAAAAAATAAAATTAGCCAGGCATGGTAGCGCATGTCAGTAGTCCTAGCTACTCAGAAGCTGGGGCGGGAGGATTGCTGGAGACCAGAAGTTCAAGGTTACAGTGAGCTAATAATTGCACCATTGCACTCCAGCCTGGGTGATAGTGAGACTCTGTTTCTAAAAACAAAACAAAAGACAGGTTGGGCCAGATGATCTTTACAGGCCTCTCACACTGCCGTCCTAGGGTCCTCAGTCAGGTACAAAGCACCTGGATTCATCACATAGGGATGGCCCAGGGCAGAGAAGGCAATGAAGCCCCACCTTGAATGCCAACTCCAACTGATTGGTAGTGGCTACCTGCTGTGCTGTACTGAGAAAAACTGCAAAAACACTACTAACTCCATAAAAAAAGAATGCCTGTGATTGATTGGTGATGTCTGCCCTGGATTCAGGATGCCCAGATGGTACCAGGAGTGGCAAGAATTTGCCATTGCTAGTTTAATGTATTGCTTCTTACTATGGTGGCAGTAGTGTGACAACTATCCATGGTGTAAAGATACTGAAGATTAATTTCTCCTGGGGTCTTTCGTGAAACAAAGTGTGAGGGTCCCCCAGCCAACCCTGTCCTCACTCAGTCTGACACCCTTAAGCCGGCTTGCCGGTCATTCCCAATGCTCCGTGCTTCTTGCTTCTGTCCCTGCCTGTCCATCACCTCTAAATGTCTTATCTGCTGCGGGTAACTCTGACCCGTCTCTCCTGAAGCCGAGACACACTAACTAGTTACATAACAGGCTCTCTAACCAAGAAAGGAGACCTTCCTTTAAAAACTGTGGCCAGTAAACAATCCTGATTATTTCTCTACTTTGCCTTTTACTTCCCATTCCCTGGCATCACCCTCCCCTCCCACTCAGGGCCATGGCTCTCAGACAGATGGGCCACAGTGCTGGTGACAGACAGGGGGGTGTATTTCATACACTAGGGTACTAGGCTCTGGTACAGCTGGCAGGAAGAGAGGTGTAATTATATTGCATCTCGGAGGCACCAGCAATGAATTTCTGCATAAAGGACTAGATTAGCCATGTATTATTTACGTCACCATGAATTTTTCCAGCTGGCTCTATTTCCTGTGCAAATTCTCCTCTGTTTATGGGCAAGGCCATGGTTCGGCACCTCTGTTTACTCTACAGTGGAGGGGCCCCACAGGGCACCATGCATATTAAACAAGTGGCTGCATTCACCAGGAGCAGGTCAAATCCTCCCTTCCTCTTAAATTATATCCCTGGGACTGCAGCGAGCTCACATTCTCACCTAGTCACGGTGATGCATGCAGGTGTGTGAAACCAAATCAGCAAGAGGAAAGGAGGAATAACTTCTTGGGGGCCTTCTAGGGGGAAATCAGGTGGCTCTGGGGCTCAGGGAATTTTCTTTTTATATTTTTAAGAGTAGAACATGGTTGAAGAAGTTTTGCATTTATAAGGTTATTTCCACCCAGTAACTCAGAGATAGAGCTAAGGGGAAAGTGGCTCCCCATCTTACAGACAGAAAAGCAGAGGCCAAAAAAAAAAAAAAAGAAAAAAAAGAGAGAGAGAGAGAGAAGCAAAGGTAAGCTAGAGGCTTCCTGGCTTGGTCTTTGTGCCAAGATGGAGCACAGGACACAACGGTGACACACAGGGTTATCTACCCGGTCACTAACATGCTTCTTCACAGATGCCCCAAGCCAGGGTGAACTGGGCTCCCACTGGAAACATACATGGTAGAAACAAGGGCAAGAAACATGGCACCAGCAGCAATTCTGGGCCCTCCCACCGCAGCATCCTCTCTGGCCTGTAGCTTCATATGCGTCCAGAGAGTGAAGCTGAGGACACTGAGATGCCTCCTCTGGCCAGCCTGAGAACTTCTGCAGTGCAAGTGCTGGGTGGCAGTAAACAGCAGGCATTCCTGGGAAGGAAAGCTGGCGGGCCTCACTGCCTCCTTGCTTCCCAATGAACAGCACCAGTCACGTCTGATCTCCCTGTAACTCGGGGCTCTGCTCTGGAGTCCCCCAGGTCCCAATGTCTACCATCTCCTGGAGACCTGTAGGCTGGAAGAAACAGGAAGGAAAACTAAGAGGAGTTAAGCACCACAAGCGAGTAGCCCCTTTGACTGCAGGGTCTCAGCATCTAAAGAATTCTTCCTAAGACACTTGTGGGCACGGAAACCACCCTCTCCACCAGGCCCAAGATTACTGGCATCCCCCTGGGGTGGGCTCACCTGTCGGGGAGATTTGGTCAGACACAAAGTGCGCTGGCTTCCTGATGCTCCTGCTCCCTCGATGGTGTCCAGCAGAATCCGGGTGCTGGGCACAAAGCTCCAGGAGCGCCCAAGGGCAGGTTTCAGCCTCCCGCTGTCCCTATCTCGGGTAATGTGATTGGTCACCTGCAGCAGACAGACAGACTTACAGATCCATAGTGTTAGTATAGAGGACATCCATTCCTACTCCTTCATTTTACAGATGGGAGAACTGAGGCCTAGCACAGAGAAATGACTTCCCCAAGGCTTCATAACTTAATGGCAGGTCTGGAATTAGAACTTGGGCCTCCTGACTTACATCCAGCTCTTTCCACTAAGCCTTGATGCCTCAGGCTTGACTCCAAACAGAAGGCAATGGGGCAGATGTCTGGGGAAAAGCAGTGCTATCTGCATCTTTCTGAAGGAAAGCTAGTGGTAGGCTTAAGCCTGCTATACTCACAACCCAAAAGACAGGTATCCACATCCACCCAGCCCTTTGCGTCTGGGTCTGTCTGTGTATGAGGGTCAGGCCGAGTTTGGAGCGGGGTCCTCATCTGATCAGTCAGCACTACTCCAGCAAGGCTAGTCACAGAGGTAAGCAACTCGAACCTCAGAGCATCTTCCAGATGAACCCCTCAAGGGCAGGGGCTGGGGACTGTTCGTCATCATTACTGCCTAAGTCAGAAGCTGGCACACAGCAGGTGATCACATACATCCAAAGGCCAGGACAGGAGGCCCTGGGACCTTGTATTAGAACAAAAAAATAGGGAAATAGATCCTCTTACACTGCCGGAGGGTGCACAAATTAGTACAACCCTCCTGGAAATTCAGCAATGTCATATCTAGATGTTTAAAAACACATGTATCCCTCAGTAATTACATATTTAGGAATTTATTTTGAGGAAATGAGATATGCAAAGAGATTTAGATATAAGGATGTTCACTGAAGTTTTATTTCTAATAGAGGAAAACCAGTAATGACCTAAAGGCCCAATGATCAGGAATTCGTTAGATCATTATGGAATAGCAGGGATTGGCAAACTGCAGCCCACAGGGCAAATTTGGCCTGAACAATGTTTTTTTTGTCAATCAAGTTTTACTGGAACATAGCCATGCCCACTTGTGTATGTATTGTCCATGGCTGCTTTCATGCTATATTGGCAGAGCTGAGTAGTAGTGACACAGACCATATGGTCGTAAAGCTTCAAATATTTACTATCTGATCCTTTACAGAAAAAATCTGCTGATCCCTGTGGATCTCTGTGGTGTAGGCATTTTAAACAGAATAATATATAGCTGTACAGCCGCTCTGGGAAAGTGTGGTGGCTCCTCAAAAGATTAAAAATAGAATTACCTGGGACTGCAAACTAGTGCAACCTCTGTGGAAAGCAATATGGAGATGC
>CAUYSK010096000.1:0-199744 GCA_963575035.1 Avahi laniger | reverse complement strand
CTTGAGAGTTAAAGAAATAGATGAGCATCAAGTTGTAAAAGATGAAGTTCTGTAATTAAGTTAGGTCAGACTGTGATGTTTGGACTTAGCAACTGAGTAGTGGAAAGGTGGCTAAGATACAGATTTTAAAAAGAACATGATCAAAGTTATGTTTGGGAATGAGACCATGATTCAATTACTGAAGTCAGGGAGGACATTTAATAGGTTTTCAAAACTTCTGGTGGGCTTCAGTGTGACAGTTATCTTGGGAGTGGAGATAAGGAGCTAGTTAAAGAGCTAAGTCTGGGTAGAACCGAATTGATTATATGCTGAATATGAGGGACAAAAATAAGTCTAAAAAATGTGGTTAAATTTTCTAACTTGAATAAATAGATGGATGATATGGGAACAGACAAAAACAGAGAAAACAGGAAAAAAACCTCTTAGGTTGGGAATAACATAAATTTGGTTTGGGACTTTTTATATAATTATTATGTGAAAGATAGAAAAAATATAGAAAATACATAAGCAAACTATGAATCATAATAATGAAACAAATAATTATGAACTTACAACTTTAGAACTAGAAAGCTAGCATAACATTGATGCTATACCTGTATACTTCTTTCCAATCCCATCCCACTATCCAAAATCATTCCCTTCTCTTCATAGTTTTACCTCTTATGGATATATTCTTACACAGTAAAATTTTAAATTTTGTTACAGCATATGGTATTCTATGATTTTATTCTTTCACTGTATATTGTTGGTATTATTACATTATTATTTAATATTCATCCAAGTTGATTTTTATAGCTGTAAATTATTCATTTTCTGGGCTATATAAAAGTACATTGACTGACTATACTACTGTTTGCTCCCTCCCCTGTCAATACACTTGGATTATTTCTAGTTTTTTTTTTTTTTGTCATTGTAAGAAATGCTGCTGTAAACATTTTTGTACATGTCTCCTAGCTTTGATCATTTTGATTTTGAGGAACACAGTCAGTTGTCCTAAAGCTCACAGGAAACATCTGAGTTAGATACATGAAACTGGGAGTCTCTGAGAAACAGGTGGTATTTAAAGGCCATCAGCTTGATTGAGGTGACTCAACATGAGCATATAGAAGAGAACTAAGCTTGGGATCAAAATCTTCATAAACATGAATAATTAAGGTGTGATGGTGTGTGCATTAAAGGAGTTGTCTGAGAGTAAGAGAAGAATCAGAAAGGAGTGATAGCAGGGGACTCACTGGAGGAGACTTTAAAGGAAGGCATGGTCTACAATTTCAAAATCAAAGAACATCAGGGTGGATTTGTTTATAATAATCTCATCAGTTACTTAGTGAAAAGCAATGTATCCAAGAGATGAAGAGAAAGTCAGATAAGAAGTAAAGGCAAGACAAGAAAGCCCTACCAGGAGAATGTATTAGTAATGAAATAAGCTTATTTGTTACAGGGAGGCCAGAATTGGATTGGGAGGTTGAGGAGCAATGCAGGTTCAAGAAAATGTTTTCAGAGATATGAACATGTTTAGAGACTCAGGGGAGCAGTTTGAGAATCATGGGAGAAATGGGAAAATTGTTGTACTCATGTCCTCTAACAACAACGACAACATTAGAGAATATTTATTGCTTGCTGTCCATGGAAACTCTCCTAATTTCTTTGTATTTAGTTTTCACAAAAATTCTCAAGAGAAAATATTTTATTATTTCTCTTTTTGTATTACTCAAGCTACTTTGTTCAGAATAAGGTGTAGGGGATCCAGGATGGAAGAAGAAAAATCAGTTAGAATGCTTTGCACAAATGCAGTTTCAAGATAATGGTGAATTGCATGTGGGGATGTGTTGAGAAGAGGATCAATTTCAGATTCTTTTTGAAGACAGATCAAATAGGATTATTGAGAGAGCAGATGCAAGCTGTACAGGAGAGAAATGAAAGACAACTTCAAGCTTTTGGGGTTGAATAACTGGAAGGATGGTATTGTTATTTACCACAGTAAAGACTACAGAAAAACAATTTGGTGTGGAGGAAGATAAGAAGCGAGGATTTTTGATGAGCTAAGTTTGAGATGCCTGTTACCTGGAGATGGTGAGTAGACAGCTGGATATACAAATATGGGGTTCAAGAGAGAAGTTTAGGCTAGAAATATAAATGAGGGAGTCATCAGGGTATAGATAGAGGAGGGCACCAAGGCAGTTAGTCTATACAGAAAAGAACTCAGGTCTAAAAACTGAGCACTGGTATAGAGAAGATGGAGAGGAATCAGAAAAAAAAAAAAAGAGAGAGAGAGAGAGACTGAGAAGGAGAAGGCACCAGGTAGAAAGTAAACCAAGAGAGTGTTTCCTGGAGATATAGTGAAGAAAGTATTTCAAGGAGGAGGAAAAAACTGTTTCCAAAGCTTAAGTTCAAATATGAAGAGGACTGAGAAATGCCCATTGGATTTAGTAGCGGTCAATCGCTAAACTGAATCATAGAACCTCAATTTCTCCATTCTAATAATTGATTACACTTCTAAAGTAGCAGGAAAGGACTACCTTCAGCTCAGTGGAAGCCCTTTGTTTCTCACATGAATCAGAATCTTTAGTTGGTTCATTAATCAGTAGAGTTGTTGTTTGCCAATCTTTTGATGTAGATCCAGGTTTTTTCTTCACATAGAAATAACTTGCCTAAAAACAAATATTTGAGTTTCTGTTTCAGTTTCCTTAAATTATGGAAGAATTTAAAGACACCTAAAGCCATCTGACTTCAGAGTATGTCTAGATTTCCGCGGCCTTATCCAAGTCTTCTGAAGTTGTATTGCACACACCTATTTCGACAGAAAAAAAAATAGCAATTCATACTCTTTAAGTCTTTCTAAAATGTCCAGCTTAGTTTTCATAGAAACAACTCTTTATTCTACTCATATTTTATCAATTCATAAAACAATAGGTACAACATAAATACATAGGTTAGGGAACAAACACAATCTTCTCGTGCTGATACTAGAAGGGTAAAGGAGTAATAAAGATTAGCTGCTTGCTGGCCCAGAGTAGGAGTGTGCCGTGGATGTCAACCACCATGTTTCGTAGTAGAAGAACAGAATATTGCTAATTTCAAGAGAATGGAAATGGAGTCTATTTAAGAAATATCCTACTAAATTTTTATTTACTTGTAATTTGTACATTGATATCCCAATTTATAAAAATAAAAAGGAAACAAAATCAGCAACATTAATTTTATTATCATTGCCCTCCCATTATCTCATGAAACCTTAATTCAATCCTCTTGTAAACCCCCAGACTTTCCACTACTTCCCTTTCATAGAAAACCTCCCAACTGCCAGTCATCCACCCTCAGTACAGTTGGTGAACATACTTTTTGGTTATCATTTCTGGTTTATTAGATAATGTTCAGTCTCCTTTCTTTAATTTGACATTTTAAATATGAGCTACTGGCATGCAAAGTGAAGGCCGGTCTTTTTTCATAGTGCCCACAAATACATGATATTAGCATACATTTTATTATGTATTTTTGTTACAAAACACTAACAAATGTCCACATGCATTTTATGCTTCATAGTATGCAAAATGCTGACTGCCCTTATTCATTAATCTAACAAACAATTATCGAGCAATTTCTATGTGCCCAGCATGACTCTCTACCTGATTAGAGAGGTCAGAGAAGGCCTCTCTGGGAAGGTGACATTTAAGCAGAGACATAAATGTGAGAAACAAGCAGACCTTCAATAGAGAGGAGAAGCACTCTTCAGACCCCTTGGCAGGAATGAGTGGAGCATTTTGGAGACAGTCATAAAATATAATGAGCAAAAGGAGAGTTGCAAGAAATGAGGACGGAGTCATGGTGGAAGTTTGGGGGGAAAGGTAGGTCCAGGTAAGCCCTGGTAAGAATTTCTATTCTATTCTAAGTGAAATGGGAAGCCCTTGAAGAGTTTTAAGGAAAAAGAGTAACATATTCTTACTTGCATTTAAAACATTTATCCCAGCTGCTGATTAGAGAATAAAAGCTGGGACATTAACTGAAAAACTAATGTGGATTAATCTCACAGGCATTGTGTTGAGCAACAGAAGACAGACACAAAAAAAGTACACTTTGTACCATATGCCGATTTCTATACATTGTGAACATACAATGTTCTATACATTGATTCGTGTAGGGTTTACCTGTAGTGCAGGGAGGAGACGTGCATTAGTGTGGTAACAGTGGTGAGGAAGAGAGGCCTTTCGTGTGTCCAATCCTTGCTGCAAACTATTAAACATGGAGAGAAGAATGAGATTATTCTCCACGGGAGATAGATAAAGAAGTAGGAAGAGTGAAATGACTTGCCCCAATCACAAAGCTAGTACCAGAGGGTCCAGGTCTCAAGCCCAGATTATCCTACTTATTTTATTCATTTAAAAAGTTCAGATATATACATTGATACAAGAAGGGACAAAGGACTGGCAGTATAACAACATGGATTAATTTCACAGACATTACATTGAGCGAAGGAAGCCAGCCACAAAGAGGGCCTAATATGTGAAATTCTACAACAGGCAAAGTAGAATCTATGGTCTATGGTGACAAAAGTTTAAAACAAAAAGTGATCATCTCTTTGTGGATTCAGGGAGGTTTACAGAAAAGGGCTGTGAGAGAATTATGTGAGGTGACGGATATATTCTTTATCTTGATCCATGTATGGTTATGTGGCTATATATAGTTGCCAAAATTCATTGAACTGAATTCTTAGGAGAAAAAAAGTTCAGAATGCATAAATAATTTCCTAAATAAATAGGGTCAAAATATGACAGTGCTGGGGCAGGAATCCATTCTTTCTAATATTAGGTCATATATCCTTTCTCTAAAGCCTTAGATCTTGGGCCTAAAGCTACTAGAGAATCTTGGTTTCTGATTCTTAGCCAAGTGTCATGACTCTAATAACCAGATCAACCCATCTCCCTTTGAAGATATAGCTAATAAAACCTAGAACTCAAAGTTATGTCATGCATGGGCAAGATGAATGCCCTTCTAGAATAAGAGATCCTATGCTGAATATCAGAGAGTTTTTCAGGACAACAAAATAATTTTAGGTTCTGAACCATGTGAGAAAACTGCTCTTCTAAGAAAAGCTCTTAAGATCCAGAATAAAGCAACGAACCAAGACAGCTTAAAATAAACCCTGTAAATGGACTGGGTTAGCTTATCAGAATTTAGAGTCACTCTAATGACACTTTTGACAACACTGTCCACATGATTGATGCTACTGAGCCGGTAATGTGAGGCGATGCCCTTACAAGAATGGCATTTTGGCAAAATGCAGTATCTTCTAACTAACAGTTCATTTTTTACAAGATTCTATTCACGGATTGCATACTTATGCAATCTCATTAGTCTGCCATTAATCATTTCTAGGTCTGTCTATATTCTGCATTTCTTAAGACTTGGATTTGCACACACGAAACCAATATGCTACATTCACATAGCATTTTGATTTATGAAGAATTTGGGGCCTGCATCACGAGACAATCAGATGAGAGGTGATGGCACCTGTACTTTATCCATAGCTCCTTGAGTGAACTAGAGACATGGTGGAGAGACAGGTCCTAATAGGTCCAAGTTCAAATGATAACTGACTAATTTAAGGGATGGGAAAAACAGGCTGGTTTTGAGGGTGATGCTTTTATGGGCATGCAAGCTCTCTGATACTTGTGATTTTTTTCCCTTGTGAATTAGCTTATGCAAAATAATGTCATGTCTCCCTTTGGAATACATTAGAGCCCATCCTCAACACAGGTATGAGCATCCCAGTGGATATAATGTGTCCTCTTCCTTTGTCCTGAGGTATTTACCTATTCACAACATTCTAAACCAGGAAGTTCCTGCTAACTTTAAAAATAAAGGGATAGGAAAGGGAGGCAGAGTTGGATTAATGGATTGTTAGACAGAAAGCATCTGAGATTCCAGAAATAATTCTCTGGGAAGAACCAGGAAACTGGTTCTTATTCTGGTTTTGATTCTTTAAAGCGTTTTAATTGTCATGGCAATTCATTTACTACTGGATATTAGTTTGCTAAGGGTATCATAAAGAAAAGTACCACAAACTTGGTGGCTTAAACAACAGAAATTTGGTGTCTCATAGTTCTAGAGGCCAGAAGTCGAGATGTTGGCAGGGTTGATTTCTTTTGTGGGCTGTGAGGAAAGGGTCCGTTCCCAGTCTTTCCCCTGGGCTGGTGGGTGGCCACCTTTTTCCTGTGTCTCTTCACATCTTCCTCCCTCTATGCACATCTTGTCCAAATTTCCTCTTTTCATAAGGACACCATTCATATTGGATTAGGGTCCACCCTAATAACCTCATTTTTATCTGAATGCCTTTGTAAAGACTCTTTCTGCCAATAAGATCACATTCTAGGCAGTGGAGGTTAGGACTCCAACATATCTGTTTTTGGGAACACAATTCAAGTGGTAACAACCTTTGATCCTCAGTTCCCTCATCTGAAAAACAGATATATTTACCCTATACTGTTATTTAAAAAAGGAAAATCAATCAATGTATGTAAAAGCACTTAGTAAATTGAATAGTATACATTAAATGAAAGCAGTAAAAGTAGTAAGAAATAACTACATAGATATACATAATAATAAGAGTTTTTTCTTACTGAGAACAGTCATGTGCCTGGCACGTTTCTAAATATATTAACTCATCAATGTCTAAAATCCTGTATGGAGTTAGAGGGATACAGTATCTTCATTTTCAAGATGAGGACACTGAAGGACAGCAAGTTTGGGTGATTTACTAAGGATACAGCTTACAGACGGTGGGGCCCCTTGCAAGCCATCCATTAAAGAGCAGAGCCTGCAGGCTTAATCACATCCTCTCCCTCCATACAGTTATTAGTGATAGAACCAACTTTAAATTTCCAGAACAAATATTGTTACAAAAATGGACATAGATATTAAGAAATAAAAATAGAAATGATTTCTATAGATATCTATATAAATGGAAAAATGAGTTAATATGTGGACATATGGTAGATAGCTAAAGATAATATGTAGTAATATTATTATGTACCAGTATATGTGGAGAAGTAGATTAAATTAAATAGGTAGAGAAACTATTAACTGTTAACGTTAATTTTTTCTTTAGTGGAATCCCAATTAAAGCAACAATGTAGAGCAATAAAGAGTAAAGTCTGTCTGAATTCAAATCCTAGCTACATCATTTACTAACTTTGTGACTTTGACCACATTACTTTCTGTGCCTCAATTTCCCCACTTTAAAAAAATAAGTCTAGTAAAAGCACTTCTCTGTAAAATTGTGTGGATGGAACATGTTAATATTTATAAAATGCTCAGAAAAAAACATTTGACACATAGTAAGCTACGGAGTAAAAGAAGCCAATTTCAGACCTCATGAAATAAGAACTTGACATTCAAAGAAATCTTCCCTTGTTCCTAAGGTCCACTAGATAGTTTTATCAAAGGAAAACTGAGAGACAATAGTTACTATAGCAGACGTTGACAGCACCTTCAACTCACAAATAAATTGGATCTTTCTAAAGAGAAGGGAAACTAAAATTATTTCAAGACCTACTATGTGCAGGGTTTTTATATGCTACATACATACGCATATGCTATACCATCCTTCAATGGTCTAGAAGTCATAAACTGCTAATAAACCTATTTTGGTGATGATTAAATTGAGACTTGCCAAGGGTCATATAGTTTTTGAGTAAGGTGCTAAACTCAGTTCTATTTGATCTCAAGGTCTGTGTTACTTCCCACTAAACCAAGTAAACTAAAATGCAGTATCTCTTCTCACAATCCCTAACAGTAGATACTGTTATACTCAAAGTACTTAGATTAATCCTGTACATTGCCAAGAGATTAAATTATAAATTATTGAGTTGAAGAGGAATTTATTTTTATTTTTATTTTTATTTATTTATTTATTAATTTTTTGAGACAGAGTCTTACTCTGTTGTCCTGGTTAGAATGAGTGTCGTGGCGTTAGCCTAGCTCACAACAACCTCAAACTCCTGGGCTCAAGTGATCCAACTGCCTCAGCCTCCCGAGTAGTTGGAACTGCAAGCATGTGCCATCATGCCTGGATAATTTTTTTCTATATATATTTTTAGTTGTCCAGATAATTTCTTTCTATTTTTTTTTTAGTAGAGACGGGGTCTCGCTCTTGCTCAGGCTGGCCTCAAACTCCTGAGCTCAAACAATCCGCCCATCTCCCAGAGTGCTAGGATTACAGGCGTGAGCTACTGCACCAGGCCTGAAGAGGATACTTTCTTCTTCCAAAAAGAAGACATCCTACAATTTCTCTGACAGCTTTTTTTCTTCTCTCCTAGTGAGTTGTCAGTGGGAACTACCCAGAGACATCTGTAATTGCAGATCTTCTGATTAATCTATTTCTTTGGGTACTGTTTGACAATGACAGAATGGCCCATGGGGACAGTTTTTCAATGGATGTTTTCAACAATGATAAGAACACTGAGCTAAACAGAGTATCAAGAGACATATAATGCAGTAGAGACATCTGGTCTGTTTTGCTGTAGAATTAGCATAAGATTATCATCTGATTATTATTTTGACCTCAGAATGTGTTGGAACCCATGAGGATGTCTTTGATGGCAGAGGTGAGGAGGAGAGCCTGCCTGGCGGAGGGGGAGAAGACTTCAGCCTCACAATTTAATTTTAGAAAATAATGTGTGTACCTAAATCTAACCTTGATATACTCCATCTATTCCAAAACACAGATACATTTAGGAAAAGGATGAAAAGAGACGGAATGAGTTAAAGCACCTTGGGCTGAATTAGAGAAAGGAGAGGTAATCATCCCATACTGATAACTTGAAAGAAGATGTGTTCTTATGCAAGCGACCATTCTGCAGAAGCAGCATCCCATACCCCCTTGAATGAGCAAAGAGAATCCCGGTCACTCTTCCTCTCATGGTCCCCTTCTCTTTCCTCTCTTTCTCCCTCTCTCTCTCTCCAAGGAGGCCAGGCCTTCTCAGCTGCATGGTCCTTGGATAGCCTAGGTTCAATCCTTGCAGGGAGAGCCCAATTGGCCAGGTGAGCCAGTGACCAAAGAACCAAGTCTTGCAAGTGCAGGGGTGAAATATTTAAGAAGCCTATTGTAGCTGGAGGGTTAAAGCTGTGTCTTTAAATCAGCTTTATAGATAAAAAAACTGATATTAAAGCAAAAAAAATAGTAATAAGGCTTCTTCTGTCTGTTTCCTTGGTTTTATTTTTCATTCGCTTCCCAACTGGGAGACCATTGTATATTTATTGCACCCTTCTCTCATCCCCAACAGATTAAATGAGTTAACACATGAAAAGCATCAATCATAGTGTCTAGAGCATTATCAGTATCAATAAATGTTTACTATTGCTATCAGGCTGGCCTGGGTAGCTCCTGGCATTATAGACACCAGAGGAATTCCAGGAGGCTGGGGTGAGTGCAGCCTGGGGAAGGCTGAAGGAGGGGTTACTGTCTGTACTGTCTGGCAGGCAGATGCTTTGCAAACCGGATTGGCTCTATAGCTATGCCATTTACTAAAAATAGTATGACTGCTTTGGTAACACTTCAGAATATAATGGCATCTTATCTACTATGATTTTATTCTGAAATTTAACTACACTTCTTTAGATTTTGGATCTATATGAGGCATAGTAACAATTCTTTTTTTTAATTTGGCTGCTCCTGGCTTATCTATGGTTGTCATTATTTCAAGAGCCTAGCACAATTACCCCAATAGATAGACCTAAGTTGGAATCAATTTTAGAGCCACATGAAATGGAGGTGTGGATGACATCCTACCGTGTTGCATTTAAATGCATTGATATAGAAGATTTAGGATACACAATGAGTTTTATTCTGTTCCTGTATTCACTATTAAAGGTGGCACTGTGCCACATTCTCCATCCTCTGTTTTCAATACCGCCATTGGGCTTACTTTGATTGACTAAGATGTCCTGGGCTACAAGCTGGCAGGGCTCACCAGGATGAAGATACAAGCAAAGAGAAATTTGCTGTAATGTACAGAGGCAGACCTAGGTTTTCTGGGGGCAGAAGCTTATACAGTGGGGGGACCCTCTCCAGAAAAAGAATGCAAAATTATGAATACAAAATGAGAGGAGCTAAAGCGTGAGCTTCATTAGCTTCCCAGTGAACCCACTTCTGCATGAAGCCAAGGACTGTGGGCATGACCTGGTAAATGCATCAAATCATTCCTTTTATTGCTTGCCTTGGGGCAGAAATGGTGGCCACAAAGCAAGTTCCAATCACAACTATCTTCTTTCATTTGACACATGAAGGGGGAGCTCCCTCTATAATCTCTAACAGCAACATTAAACAGCAGACAAGCACAATTTCCAGCTAAAGAGAGTTTTCATAGTACCTTTGCAAATGTTACGTGTCCCCGTACCTTGATGCAATATGCATAATGTATCCCTTAGGAATATAAATTCAGTGTCTTAGTATGTGTGATTTAGGATCAGTATTCTCAGTTACCCATTGTCAAATTAAACAAACAAACAAAAAAATCCAGCATATTACTAAGTGAAAGAAGTCAATCTGAAATGGCTACAGACTGTATGATTCCAACTATATGACATTCTGGGAAAGGCAAAACTATGGAGACAGTGTAAAGGTCAGTGGTTGCCAGGGGTTGAGGGAAGAGAGAGACGAATAGGCAGAGCACAGAAGATTTTTAGGGCAGTAAAACTGTTCTGTATGATACTAGAGTGGTTGATACATGTCATTATACATTTGTCAAAATCCTTATGTCTCTGTTCATTTAGATGGCTACAACAAAATATCTTAGACTGTGTATTTCTCACAGTGTATTTCTCACAGTTCTGGAGGGTGAGAAGTCCCAGATCAAAGCATTGGTGGATTCAGTGTCTGACGAAGGCTGTTTTCTTGCTATGACTTCACATGTTAGAAGGGACAAGGCGGCTCTACCGGACTTCTTACATAAGGGAACTAATCCCATTCATGAGTGCTCCGCCCTCATGACTTAGTCACTTCTAAAAGACCTTACCTCTTAAAACAATCACATAGGGGTTTAGGTTCATTGGCGATGAATTTAAGGAGAACATAAGCATTCAGACCAAAATTAATTGGGGATTATTTGGGGAGAACATAAACATTCAGACCATAGCAGAATGTAATGCACAACATTGAGTAAGCATTTATGTAAACTGGATTTTGAGTGATGTCAGGAAGGAAAACTTTTCTTCTACCCTCTTAGATTCAGCGCTTGGGCGCCAATAAATTAAATTATCTAAAGACAAGTTAACAGGAGAAAAGGCACACAATTTTATTAATATTTATTTGCATAAGAGTTCACACAAAATAAATGAAACTCAAAGAAGTGATTAGACTCAGTGATATTATATACGCTTTTAACAAAAGAAAGGAGGTTTGGGCTTCGAGGGCTTGATAGATCAGGAGGAAGTTACTAGAAAATATGTGGAGAAACAAAGGGAAGATAAGGATCATTTTAGTATTTCTGTTTTTGCAAACTTGCATTGGTTGATAAGAGTTGTCCTCTTCTTCCTGGTAGAGAAAAGGGGACACCTTCACAAAGAAAAATGCATGCCCTGCTTTTAGTCAAATAAGAGGAGGGCTGAGAACCCTTTTTGCATTTGCCGATATTCACATGCCTTCAAAATAATACTTACATCAAAAGATTTTGGGGGTGGCAAATTTTAACCTGTTTAAAAATCTTCTTAAATGAAATAACTCAGACATAGAAAGACAAATACCATGTTCTCACTTACAAGAGGGAGCTAAATAATGGGCACACTTTTCTGTATGAATGTATCTTAATCCGCTCAGGCTGCCATAACAAAATATCATAGGCTGGGTGGCTTAAGCAACAAATATTTATCTCTCACTGTTCTGGAGCCTGCAAGTCCAGGACAAAGTTGCTGGCAGATTTGGTGTCTGATGAGGGCCCCCTTCATAACTAATATTACAGATAACATCTTTCTCCTTTGTTCTCATGTAACATTTCATCTGCATGTGTTCATGGAGACATGGAGAGATCTCTCCTTCCTCTACCTATGAGGGCATAAATCCTATCTCAAAGGGAGCTATCCTTATGATCAAATCTAAACCTAATCACCTCCCAAAGATCCCACCTCCTAACACCATGTTGGGGGGCTGGAACTTCCACGTACGAATTTGGGGGCAGGGGGTATTCAGCCCATAACATTCTGTTATATATTTATGGTAGACAAAGTTTTTGCAATGATTAAAATTTTTGTTGTTAATTTTATAAGAACAATGTTATAGGATAGAGTTATTAGCTTTTAAAATAGTTTTAACTTTTAATTTGACAGTTTATAATAATATTTAAAAGGCTTGTTTCTGAGTTCAGGCAATTTTGATTCTTTACTTCAATGTCATGCTGAATATATACATATATACACACACTCATATATAGACACAGATTATATGTGTGTGTGTGTATAGAGAGAGACACACACACATGTATATATAATCCTAAGAAAACATAGGTTAAATAGCCTACACTTATTAAATCATGAAACATGGGTTTTTGTTGAAACTCAACTTCCAAATATCTGACTTCTTTAATACCAATTATTTGTTCTCGCAAAGTAACTAGGGGGTTACATTTAAAGTTTTTCAATAAGTAGAATCAAATACCACTGAAATACTTGGGATTTTTTTAAATTTGTATACATTTACGGGGTACAAGTATAATTTTGTTACATGGATACATTGCATGGTGGTGACTTCAGGTTGTTCAGGGTACCCATCACTGGAATAATGTACATCGTACCCATTAACTAATTTCTCATCACCCACCCTCCACGCTTCAGAGTTTCTACTGTTGCTCATTCCATACCCCACGTGTGCCCATTATTTAGGTCCCTCTTGTAAGTGAGAACATGGTATTTGTCTTTCTGTGTTGAATTATTTCACTTAAGAAGATTTTTAAACAGGTTAAAATATTTTGCTTCTAAATATACGGATTCAAAAGCTCTTTTTTAATATAATTAGTACACTTAACAGTGTTTGGGAGACAAAATCAAATAATTTAAGAAAGAAATTTAAATATCCATGTTCAAAACATTCTCTCCTTAGCATTGGTTTCCTTTGAAAGCACTTACTTTCTCGCTAACTGTTGAATCATCAATTTTACCTTAGAGAGATTAAGTTTTGGTTTGTTTTTTATTTGTCTGTTTATATGTGCTAGCATCACACTTACATGAATCAATTGTCTTCAGTGATGAAATAGATAAATTTGGAATGCTTTTCTTTTTGTAGAAGAAAAATATTATATTTAATCTGTAAATATAAAAACTCTTTTATTTTTTATTTTTTCTTGAGATAGAGTCTGGCTCTGTTGCCCTGGCATCAGCCTAGCTCACAGCAACCTCAAACTCCTGGGCTCAAGCAATCCTCCTACCTCGGCCTCCCGAGTAGCTGGGACTACAGACATGCACCACCATGCCCAACTAATTTTTTCTATATGTATATTTTTAGTTGTCCAGATAATTTCTTTCTATTTTTAGTAGAGGCGGGGTCTCACTCTTGCTCAGGCTGGTCTCGAACACCTGACCTTGAGTAATCCACCCGCCTCAGCCTCCCAAAGTGTTAGGATTACAGGCGTGAGCCACTGCGCCCGGCCCTATAAAACCTCTTTTAATTAATTTACTAAGATATAATCAGTGATTTGTTATGCTATGCAAAATATTTCAATGTCATAATCTTATTATAGAGAATTATAAAGATTTTACTGTATTTTAAACATCTTAGATCGTTATCACCATTCACCTGCAGAACAATATTCACCTGATGAAATTCTTCATCATTTAGAACATCAGCAATCTTTTAAGCACTTTTGGTTCTTTTAGTGAGGTAAGGACAGGCTTAATGCAGGCATACCTTGTTTTACTGTGCTTCGCTTTATTGTGCTTCATGGATATTGCATTTTTTACAAGTTGAAGATTTGTGGCAACCCTGAGTCAAGCAAGTCTACTGGTGCCATTTTTCCAACAACATGTGCTCGCTTCCTGTCTTCCTGTCACATTTTGGTAATTCTCGGCCATATCTCAAAAATTTCCATTATTATTGTATCTGTTGTGGTCTGCCATCAGTGAACTTTGATGTTACTATTGTAATTGTTCAGGGGCACCACAAATCGCACCTGTATAAGATAGCAAAATTAATCCATAAGTGTTTATGTGTTCTGACTACTCTACAGACCAGCTGTTTTTCTGTTTCTCTCCCTCTCCTTGAGCCTCCCTGTTTCCTGAGACATGACAATATCGAAATTAGATCAATTAATAACCCTGCAATTGCCTCTAAGTGTTCAAGTGAAAAGGAAGAGTTGCACATCTCTCACTTTAAATTAAAAGCTAGAAATGATCAAGCTCAGTAAGGAAGGCCTATCAAAAGCTGAGAAATGCCAAAAGCTAGGCCTCTTGTACCAAATAGCCAAGTTGTGAATGTAAAGGAAAAGTTTCTGAAGGAAATTATTAATGAAAGTGCTACTCCAATAAATGTTGGTGTGGATGTGGAGAGTTAGGATCACTCATACACCGCTGGTGGGACTGCAAACTAGTACAACCTCTGTGGAAAGGAATATGGAGATACCTCAAAGAGCTACAGGTAGAACTACAATTTGATCCAGCAATCCCACTACTGGACATCTATCCATAGGAAAAAAAGACATTTTATAAAGAAGACATCTGCACTAGAATGTTTATAGCAGCACAATTCACAATTGCAAAGATGTGGAAACAACTCAAGTGCCCATCAATACGTGAGTGGATTAAGAAAATGTGGTATATGTATACCATTGAGTTCTACTCAGCCACAAAAAACAATGATGATCTAGCACGTCTTGTATTATCCTGGATAGAGCTGGAGCCCATTCTCCTAAGTGAAGTATCACAAGAATGGAAAAACAAACACCGCATATACTTACCATCAAATTGGTCCTAATTGATCAACACTTACGTGCACATAAAGTAGTAACATTCATGGTGTTGGGCAGGTGGGGGGGAGGAGGGAATGGGTATATACACACCTAATGAGTGCAGTGGACACCATCTGGGGGATAGACATGCTTGAAGCTCAGACTCAGGTGGGGCAAAGGCAATATATGTAACCTAAACATTTGTACCCCTGTAATATGCTCAAATAAATAAAAATAAATAAAATAAAAAGGCCAAAAAAAAGGCCTCAGTGGAAAATGTAACTGCAGATGTGGTGGAAATAGCAAGAGAACTATGATTAGAAATAGGGCCTGAAGATGAATAGAGCTGAATTGTTGCAATGTCATGATAAAACTTTAGTGAATGAGAAGTTGCTTCTTATGGAAGAGCAAAGAAAGTGGTTTCTTGAGGTGGAATCTACTCCTGGTGAAGATGCTGTAAACATTGTTGAAAGAACAAAAAGACTTTAGAATATTCCATGAACTTAGTTGATAAAGCAGTGGCATGATTTGAGAGGCCGACTCCAACTTTGAATTCTTTCAAAGCTCTACTGTGGGTAAAATGCTATCAAACAGTATTGCATGCTACAGAAAAATCTTTCATGAAAAGAAGTATTAATTCATATGAGAAATTTATTTTAAGAAATTGCTATAACTACCCCAATCTTCAGCAACCAGACCCTAATCAGTCAGCAGCCATCAAAATTGAGGCAAGACCCTATCTATTGAGGCAAAAAGATTAGGACTTGCTGAAGGCTCAGATGATCATTAGCATTTTTTAGCTATAAAGTGTTTTTAATTAAAGTATGTACATTTTTAGACATGATGCTATTGCACACTTAATAGACTACAATACAGTGTAAACATGCACTGAGAAACCAAAAAATTTGTATGACTCACTTTACTGCAGTATTTATTTTTTTGTGGTGGTCTTAAAATGAATCTGCTATATCTCTGAGGTATGTAGTTTGAATATAAGAATTGCAAGGAAGAATTTTTAGCCATAGTAGTATCTCTGGAAATATCCTCCACAATTTTTTTGGTTTACAGTTGCTGTTGTTTTTGTTTCACTGGTTACAATAGCAATTGCTCTTAACACAGTTTGTGCAAGAAAACATTTTATTGTTATTGCTATAAAAGTAATTTTCTGTATGATTAATTATTTTAGTGACTCTCTTTTCCTTATTTCACTTCTGAAATAGAATCTAGAAAAAATATCACCAACTGAGACACTTAGAAACATCTGTACTTTCACACAATGCATATAAAGCAAACACCTACAGAATTATTTGTAGGAATTCTATAGAAATTAGAAGTTTTCTAAAAGTATTTGCAGAAAAAGAAATTACTTTTAGCTTATATCATATTGTTTTCCACCTGTTATTTTCATTCTTTTTTATTATGACAATGACAAGAAGAAAAAAATTTCACCAATGGTATAAAATTTATATGTTATTAAGAAACTTCAAACAATACCTCTAAATATCACAAAGTGTAGTAAACTTTAAATAGGGTATGGAATCAAATACCAAATTATTTAAAGCTTACGCTTAAAATAGAGAGATCTGTTTTCATTTTGGGAATACTGAAATTTTAATGTCTTGCTAACAGTGAGGACTTCATGTTATCCTTGCACAAGTCACAATTAACATATAGAGCAAATTTCAACATCAGTGATAGGAGATGTAATTTCACATATCAAGTAATCTCCCTGATAATTTAGGACTTTTTTTTAACTGACTTCTTGTCATATATATAATTATATCGTCATTTTCTTATATAGCTCAGAATTTGGCTGGTGGAATACTTGTGCCCTTCCAAGTTTTTATTACCTGTCTGTTGTTTGTATCATTAGTATTATCTTCAATCACTCCTTCTTTGCAGGGATATTTTAAAAATATTTTTCCATTTTGAAGTTTATTTAAGTTTATTAAGTTTATTTAACATATTTTCTAAGTCAGCTCAAGCAGTCACATGTAAACAAGATGTCACAAGATGCCGATAGTGACGGACGGAGTGGGGGGTGCCTTTGGAAATCTCTTCAGATTATAGAGCTTTTTCTCTTCCTTCGAAGTATTGTCTCCATTTTCTGTGACAGGTGCCTGTCAGATCGACTGAGAGCATCAGTGCCTATGTGTAATTAAATATAAATGAAACTTAATTTATGCTATGTTCTGCATGTTTGGGTCCCTCCAATATTCTTATGTAGAAATCTAATCCCCAATGTATATGTATTAAGAGATGAGGGTTCTGGGAGGTGACTAAGTCATGAAGGTAGAGCACTCAAGAATAGGACTAGTGGCCCTAAAAAAGAGGCCTGAAGGTGCCCGTTTTTCACTTCTGTATTGGAAGGACCCACAGAAGCTACTATCCACAAGGAGCAAGCCCTCACCTGATACCGAATCTGCTGGTGCCTTGACTTTGGAGCGCCCAGCCTCCGGAACTATATAAAAAAAGTTCCTGTTGTTAATGAATTACCCAGTCTAAGATATTTTGTTATAGCAGCCTGAATGGACAATTTCTTTTTATTTTATGTAGCAATAACTAGAAGAATTTCTACACAGGCAACAGAACAAAAATGAACAGATCTGATTTTATCAAAGTAAAGAATTGTACAGCAGAGGAAATAACCACCAAAATAAAAAGACAACCTTTGAGAAGGGAGAAAATATTTGCAAACCATATATCTGATAAAGAGTTAATATAGAAAATATACGAGAAATTCCTACAACTCAACAGCAAACAAACAAACAAAAAACTCAATTTTTAAAATGGGCAAAGAAATTTAATAGACATTTCTCCAAGGATGATAAATAGCCAATGGATACATGAAGAGGTGTGAACATCACTAATCATCATGGAAATGCAAATTTAGATCACAATAACATATCACCTCATACCTCTTAGGATAGCTGTTATAAAAATAATCAAAAGGTAACAAATATTGATGAGGATATAGAGAAAAGGAAACCCTAATGCATTGTTGGTAGGTATGAAAATTGTTGCAGCCTATATAAAAAACAGAATGGAGGTTCTTCAAAAACTTAAAAATAGAACTACCATGTGATCCAGCAATTCCACTTCTGGTTATATATTCAAAGGCATTGAAATCAGGATCTCAAAGAGATATCTACCCTCCTGTGTTCATTGCAACATTATTCACCATACCCAAGACAAAGCAACCTAAATATTCATTAACAGATAAACGGATAAGGAAAATGTGGTATAGATGTGCAACGGAATATTCCTAAACTTTAATAAAGAAGGAAATCCTGTCATTTGCAACAACATAGATGAACCTAGAGGACATTATGCTAAGAGAAATAAGCCAGACACAGAAGCGCAAAAACTACATGATCCCACTTATATGAGAAATCTATAATGGTCAAACTCATAGAAGCAGAGTGTAGAATAGTGGTTGCCAGAGTCTGGGGGGAGGGGGAAAACGGGGAGGTGTTGGTTCGAAGGTAGAAAGCTTGTTATGCAAGTTAAATAAATCCTAGAGATCTATGTGCATCATAGTGTCTGTAGTTAAAAATACTGTATGGCATACTTAAAAATTTGCTAAAAGAGTAGATTTTATGCTAAGTATTCTTATGAATAAATAAATAAGCCAAAGGACACTTTCAGAGGTGATAGATATGTTTATGATATTGATCATGGTGATGGTTTCACAGGTAGATATTTATCTCTAGACTCTTCAGGTTTGTATATATGAAATATGTGCAGCTTTTTTGAATGTCAATCATATCTCAATAAAGTGGTTTAAAATTTTCTGATATTTTCTTTTTTTTTCTTTTTATTTTCCTACGATCTGGGCAGAGGGGAAATAAAATTTTCTAATATTTTATTTTCAGCACCAAAGGATCACCTTTCACTGTCTATTTCGGAGATCATTGATTTAGATAAGGGGTTGGTAACTTTTTTCTATAAAGGACAGATAGTAAATATTCTAGGCTTTACAAGCTACACCATCTCTGTTGCAAGTATTCAACTCTGCCATTATCACAAAAGTAGCCATTGAAAATATGTAAATGGGTGAGCATATCTGTGTTCCAGTAGAACTTTATTTGCCAAAACAGGTGCAGCTCAGATTTATTCCATGGGCCATAATTTGTCAACCTTTGATTTGTACAATTAACCATGGAGCCAAACTTGAATTGCAAGTATGATATGAAGGAACCTGATTTATAGGGATGACTTGTGACTTGCAAGAATATACAATTTCAATGAGGACAGAAAAGAAGGGTTGAATGAATTAGGGCTCTTGAGAGAACTATGAGTGTTGGAGGTGGACATAAATAACAATGATGCCAGTGTTTAAGGGGTCTAATGTTAGAAAATCATGAGTGATAACAAGGGTGAGAAATAGGCTGCGGTAAGAGTGGCTGAAGTGGGGTGAAGGTAAGATTTCTTTAAGTTGAAGTCTGACAGTGGATGGCCTAATATTTGTAAATTTGTGGAAGAGATGTCTAAAGTTCCAGAGTGATTACCTAATGCGTTACTCTTGAATTAACAGGTATTTCAAAATTTAAACATTATGGGGTTGGTGCTATATGGAAAGTAGAGATAACTGGATAAATGGATCATTTAGTGAGACATCCTTAAAGCAATTAAACTCTCCAGGGGCTTACTATTCTTCTTTCCTATGTGCTGGGGAAAAAGTAGTAAACTGATAGCCATGAAATTTTCCTTTGAAGAACTATGTTCCCTGCCTTGGAAAGTTTATAATCTAGAGGAGCAAACAATGTACTGATAAAGTGTGTATTAGTCAACTTGGGCACCATAACAACATACTATAGACTGGGTGGCTTAAACAACTGACAGTTACTGAATATTTTTAATAGTTCCGGAGGCTGGGAGGTCCAAAGTCAATGTGCCAGCATATTTGGGTCCTGGTGAGGTCTCTCTTCTTGGCTTGAAGACAGCTACCTTCTTGCAGTGTCCTCGAACGTCACAGAGAGAGGAAGAGAAAAAGAGCAAGTGAGAGACCACGCGTAAGGACACTGATGCCATCATGGGGGCCCCATTCTCATGATCTCTTCTAAACTGAATTACCTTCAGAAGGTCACACCTCCAAATGCCATCCCATTGGGGTTTAGGGATTCAACATCTAAATCTTGAGGAACACACAGTTTCAGTCATAACAAATTGTTGTATTGAATACTATACATAGATTATGAAATGTGCTAGCAAAAGGCTTACAAATGAAGAGTTGATAGAGTTGAGTTGGAGGAGACTGGAGGAGTCCCTTCCATAGGGGAGGTCAGGAAGTCTTTTCTGCAAAGGCAAAATTTTAGCAAATAATTGAAAGATAAGAAAAAGCCACAAGTGCATGGATAGAACATTTCAGACAAAAGGAGCAACAATAACTGTGGCCCTGAAACAAGAAAGAGCCTAGTGTGTTCCACAGTCTATGAGGAGGCTGCTGAGGTTTAAGCACAGAGAACAAGAGGGGGTGTGGCATTAGGAAAGGCTGATCTCCCTCACCTGCCCAAGAACACCTTGTTGTATGGGGCCAGCAGATTTCGAGGGCAGTCACAGTGTGGGCGTCTGAATTTGAAAACCTGTACTCAAATTCCTGCAAGTAGATTCTTATCTGTGGAATCTTTAGCAAGCCAGTTGGCTTCTCTGCATTTCAGTTTTCTTGTCAGAAGATGACCACATCATCTGCCTTTCTTACCAGACAGGGTGGTTGTGGCAACAAATGAGACCACAGAGATGAAAGAACTTTGTAAAACAATCTACAAATATGAGAAATTGTCAAATTTCTTGGGAGTGGTTCCTCTTTTCATTTTCAATCTAGTTTGTTCATTGTGTCTAAGGTGCCACGTTAGAGAGCATCTGTTTTTAGGAGATTTCATTTCTTCTTCTTTTGCAAAGCAGAATAAAGTAGCAATCAGGAGGTTAGACTCTGAAGAAAGACTGACTGGGTGTGAACAATAGCTCTGCCACATACATGAGACTACATGACCTGTGACTCAGCTTCCCAATCTGTAAAATGAGAATCATAATACTTATCTCATAAGTGAGTCTGTGCGTGAAAGCATTTAGAACTATGCCTGTCCCAGATCCTGGTGCAGTGTTAGCTTCAATTAGTCCACACTTGGAGAGAGTCACTACTGTGATAATTAGTCACATTATGATTTTTCTAAGGCCCACCAGGGAGACTGAATTTCACTTTTCCATAACTTCTCTGTCAAACAGCTGGCATCCAGAGGCCACTCTGATCTTCAGGCATTTACCCTTCCTCTGGGGTCGCCAGAGGGTGTGAATCACAACATAGGGCTGTCTTGGCCTTTGTCCAGGAAGACAAGTGGCGTTAGAACGCCCAGTCCTCAGTCTTGCAGAGCATGAAACAGAAGCCATAGTACAGTTCTGAGCTTAAATGGACTTCGCAGTCACTTACTGCTGGCCTTGACCTTTTCACAGTAAGACTCAACTGTTATTAGAGCTTTCATCTCTGTCTGGAATTCCTTCCTCTCTTTTGCCCATCCCACCCTCCTTTCTCCCATCACTATCCCCACTGCCTGCACTAGCCTGCTGTGGCCTGGCTCCCGCTGTATTACGCTGGGAATTAGTTCAGTTGGTCCCTCCTGCAGGAAGCCCTCCACAGTACCTCACACCTTCCTTTGCCTCCACTGGGTGGGTTTGAATTCCTTCCTCCAGTCTTCATACTGTCCTGCACACGCCTCTATCATGGCACTCTCCACACACTCTTAGCTGTGTGTGTGTGTGTGTGTCTTTCACTAGAATACGTGCCTTGACATCAGGGCCCCAGTGACTGAATCTTATTCAACTTTAAATCTCCAGTGTTGATCACAGCACCTGGCACACAGGAGTTCAGTAATGTTTACTGAGGGAAGGAATGATGACTAAACAAGCTCTCTCCCCCAGTTGTCTCTGCACAGAAGACACCCCCAACTCCTATCTCCCCATCCTCAGTCCCTTGTTATCCCCAGACAGCATCCCACATATTTCTTCCAGCATCCTTTTTCTACACACATAGCTCACCTTTGAAGTGATCAGCTCTATTGTTAGGGTGCTCTATTTTTAGAAAAATTCTTTGAGGATAAAATCCACTCCAAGCATCTTCTAGCTTCAGGGATTAACTCAGCCATCTGGTGCAAAACAAATCTACTCTTTCCTTTATAAGATAATATTTTCCATGCTTAAGATAGTATTTGTTCTTATAAAAATTATTTTATTTTTAATTGGCAAATAGTAGTACAGGAAATATTTATGTGGTAAAATGTAAACGTTACAATACACGTGTACATTATGCAATGATTATAAAAAAGACTAATTCACATATATCTCACCTCACATATTTATCATTTCTTTGTGGTGAGAGCATTTAAAAATCTACTTTTTTAAACAATTTTGAAATAGGCAATATGTTATTAACTATAGTCACCATGCTGTGCATAGATCACTAGAAATTACTTCTCCTGTCTAACTGGAACTTTGCATCCTCTGTTTAACTTCTCCCCTTTCCCTGTCCATCCCCCACCCAGCCTCTGGTAACCACCATTCTAATCTCTACTTCCGTAAATTCACCTTTTTTAGATTGCACATTTAAGTAAGATCACGTGTTATTTGTCTTTCTGTGTCTGACTTATTTCACTTAGCATAATATCATACAGGTTCAGCCATATTGTCACAAATGACAAAATTTCCTTCTTATTTAGGGTTAAATAGTATTTCATTGTGCATACATATCGCATTTTCTATTTATTTATTTATTTTCAGAAAATTACGGGGGTACAAATATTTAGGTTACATATACTGCCTTCGCACTGCCCAAGTCAGAGCTACACATGTGCCCAGCCCCCAGACAGTACACACCACACACATCAGGTGTGAATATACTCACCCTGTCCTCCCTCCTCTCACCTTGCCCACACTCAATGAATGTTACTTCCATACATACATGTAAATGTTGATCAATTAGGACCAATTTGATGGTGGGTATATGTGGTGCTTGTTTTTCCATTCTTGTGATACTTCACTTAGTAGAATGGGCTCGGCTCCATCCAGGATAATGCAAGAGGTATTAGTTCATGATTGTTTTTTGTGGCTGAGTAGAAATCCATGGTATAGATATACCACATTTTCTTAATCCACTCATGTATTGATGGGCACTTGGATTATTTCCACATCTTTGTGATTATGAATTGTGCTGCTACAAACATTCAAGTGCAGATGTCTTTATTAAAGAATGTCTTAGGCCGGGCGCGGTGGCTCACGCCTGTAATCCTAGCTCTCTGGGAGGCCGAGGCAGGCGGATTGTTTGAGCTCAGGAGTTCGAAACCAGCCTGAGGAAGAGCAAGACCCCCGTCTCTACTAAAAATAGAAAGAAATTATCTAGACAACTAAAAATATATAGAAAAATTAGCCGGGCATGGTGGTGCATGCCTGTAGTTCCAGCTACTCAGGAGGCTGAGGCAGGAGGATCGCTTGAGCCCAGGAGTTTGAGGTTGCTGCGAGCTAGGCTGACGCCATGGCACTCACTCTAGCCCGGGCAAAAAGAGTGAGACTCTGTCTCAAAAAAAAAAAAAAAAAAAAAGAATGTCTTATTTTCCTTTGGGCAGATGCTCAGTAGTGAGAGTGTTGGATCAAATGGCAGTTCTAGTTTTAGCTCTTTGAGGTATCTCCATATTACTTTTCGTAGAAGTTGTACTTGTTTGCAGTCCCACCTGCAGTGTCTGAGTGTTCCCATCTCTCTGCATCCACACCAACGTTTGTTGTTTTGTGACTTTTTGATAAAAGCCATTCTCACTGGAGTTAAGCGATGTGTCATTGCAGTTTTGATTTGCATTTCCCTGATGCTTAAAAATGTTGGGCATTTTTTCATATGTTTCTTGGCCATTAATCTATCTTCTTTTGAAAAGTTTCTGTTCATGTCCTTTACCCACTTTTTAATGAGGTTGTTTGATTTTTTTCTTGCTAATTTTCCTGAGTTCTATATAGATTCTAGTTATCAGCCCTCTATCAGATGTATAGCATGCAAATATTTTTTCTCATTCTGTAGGTTGTCTATTCAATCTAGTAATAGTTTCTTTGGCTGTTATTCATTGATCTCTTGAAAGGCACTTCAGTTATTTCCATGTCTTGGTTATTGTGAATAGTGCTGCAACAAACATGGGAAAGCAGATATCTCTTTGACACACTGTTTCACATTCTTCGGATATATACCCAGAAGTGAAATTGCTAGATCATATAGTAGTTCTATATTTGGTTGTTTGAAGAGGCCCCATACAGTTTTCCATAATGGCTATACTAATTTACGTTCCCATCAACAGTGTACAAGTGTTCCCTTTTCTCCACATTCCTGGTAACACTTACCCTTCATCTTTTTCATAATAGCCATTCCAACAGGTGTGAGGTTTTAATTTGCATTTCCCTGATGATTAGTGATATCGAGCAACTTTTTATATCTGTTGATCATTCGTATGTCTTCTTTCGATAAATGTCTATTCAATCTCTTTGCCCATTTTTAATAGTTAATTGTCTTCTTATTATTGAGTTGTTTAATTTTCCTATGTATTTTTGATATTAGTCCTTTAACATATACATGATTTGCGAATATTTTCTTTCAGTCTGTGGATTGTCTCTTCACTTCGTGAACTATTTTCTTTGCTGTGCAGAAGCCTTTTAGTTTGATGCAATGCAATAGTTAGTAAATAAGTGGTTTCATTTGACTTTTGTTGTCTATGTTTTGGGTAAAATCCAAGAAATCTTTGCCCAGATTAATGTTGTAAAGCTTTTCTTCTATATTTTCTTCCAGTAGTTTTATAGTTTCAAGTCTTATTTTTAAGTCTTTAATCCATTTGAGTTGATTATTGTATACAGGATGTCATAAGTGTAAAATTTCATTCTTCTACATGGATATCCAGTTTTTCCAACACCATTTATTAAGAATTCAGTAAAGCTGTAGGATATAAAGTCAACAGTGGAGATTTTCACACACTAACAATTAACTATCTGAAAAAGAAATTTAGAAAATAATCCCATTTACAATAACATCAAAACAATACTTAGTAGCAAATTTAACCAAGGAGGTGAATTAGCAATATACTAAAAATTGTAAAATATTTATGAAAGAAATTGAAGATGGCACTAATAAGTGGAAATATATTCCATGATCATGGATTGGAAGAATTAATATTGTTAAAATGTCCATACTATCCAAAATAGATTTCATTCAATTTCTACCAAAATTCCAATGTCATTCTTTATAGAAATGGAAAAAACAATCCTAAAATTTGTATGAAATTACAAAATTCCTGGATAGCCAAAGCAATCTTGAACAAAAAGAACAAATTTGTAGGCATCACACTACCTGATTTTAAAATATATTATAAAACTATAGTGATCAAAATGGCAAGATATGGGCACATAAACAGATACAAAGACCAATGGAATAGGATAGAGAACCCAGCCATAAATCCATGTATTTTACAGCCAAATGATTTTGACAACGGTGCCAAGAATGGGGTAAGGACAGTGTCTTTAATTGCTTATTCTCTGTATTCTTTTCACCTCAGGAAAAATATCCACTTTACTCATTTGTATATCCATTTACTCACTCAATAATTCATTCATTAATTAATTTAATCACTCACTTGTTTGTTCATTGTATAAGTATTTTGATTTCCTATTATGCATTTTCCCAGAATTGGAGATATAATTGGAGGTGTAACAAAATAGCTATAAATCTCAACCTCCTACTCCTGTGTTTACAGTTTGGTGAGGGAGGTACTTTTAGATATGGGGTGATAATTGCTTTGATTTGAAAAATTCAAGACTGTAAGAGAACACAGAATGGAACCTAACCTAGATTGGAGAAGGCAGGGAATTCTTCCTAGTAGGAATGACATTCTGAACTGAAGATAAGTAGGATCAATCAGGTCAAGAATGGAGCAGAAAGAATTTCAAGCAGAGGCACAATATCTGCTGAGATCAGGTTATGTGGTAAGTGAAATGGGCAATGAGAAAGAATAATGGAGTATTTCAGCAATTGAAAGAAGTGACAATTCCCTTGTTAAAAAACTTGGCTTGTAACTGAAATAAATATCTACTAAGTGTTTCAAAAAGGGGAATGAAGTGGTCAAGTTTTCATTATACAAAGCTAACTTGTTCCTTCTAATTATATGTTTCTTCCTTTAATTTTCTGACTGCTCCTTCTGGTTATCTCAAGTCTATATATGCCAAATATTATTACAATTTCTAATGGAGAACCCAAACTAAAAATGGATTAGGGAATTGAGTTGGAATGTCCCTGTTGGACAATTCAAGTATGTTTTTCTAAGGATGTGCTTTCTGATATTATGGAAACTATCTTAGGCTCTCGCTTGAGTCCTGGAAAAGAAGTCACCTGTTTAAGGAATGTCCAGCCCCATCTAACTTGGCAGCTGCCCCTCCAAGCTGATGACATTAGGGATGTAGTGGATTGAAGAGGCTGATTATACCATTTGGTCAACCCATGTGACTATTTCCATCAGCTTTATTTCTGCAACGTCCTGTACCCATGGAGGGGACACAAGATTGCTTTATAATTCCTTGGCCATATTAAGATGCAGATACACCCAGGACCTTAAAGACAAGAATATGATTGAAATGTCAAATGGGGACTTGGTGACCTAAATTATTTCCCTGAAAAGCCAATGTCTTACTACCACCTGTGTTCTCTGGGTGGAGTTCCTAAGCAGAGATGACTAAAACTACAAACTTTCAAAAAGAGAAAGCCATGACCCTCTGGTCACCAGGACAATTATGGAATGATATTGCTGAAGGAATGAGGTGTGTTCAATGCTGAGGAGATAAGCTGGCTTTTCTTTTAGTACAAGCTGGCAACATTGCCCAATTCCTAGTCAGTCCAGGACCACACAAAGCATTTCCCTTGCGTGATTACTCTCCTCTTAACTTCACAGGTCTGCTGTCCTCTCCGCCTCTCTGCCTCTCTTTGTGATACGATTTACCTCCCACCTTAAGTTTTGACCCTGTGAGTTCATTTGCCTTTCCCTCCACACTCTGGTCTCTCTTGCCTCCGTGACTTTAGATTCAGGCTGTTCTCTCTTGGATTACTCTCCAGCATGAGTAGGAAATATGGTCCTTCAATGAAAAACTGCATGTTGTTTAAAGAAAATCTTTCCAGATTATATGATTCCAGTCTTTTATCATCTTTGAGACAGTTTAAGGCTTTGTAAACTAATATAAATGTATACAATTCTTATCTATAGACATGTAAATTATGTCCAGTGGAGGTTTGACTCCTCTCCCCTACTGTGGAAAAGGCTAGTTTTGTCTCCATTTTCCCATTCATTTCTATATTCCTGATCTATAAATCTATTTTTGGATTTTCCTTTGAATTCATTGTAACACCTCATCAGTTTCCTTATTAATGAGTTAAATCTTTAACACTTGTTCATATTTCTGCCAGTATAAGAGTATGAAAGAGTTAAGTTTATAAAAGTTATGTTTTAATAGATGACAAAAAAAAAAAAAAACAAGGAGTGAACAGGAAGTACTGTACTCCTACTACCATCCAGAGGGGACTACATGTCATGCCATAGGATTATGATTCTCCTGGGGCTACCTAATTGGAATCATTTGTATTGCCATAAATGCAGATTTCTGGGTCCCCAGTTAGATCCACTGGACCAGACTTTAGGATGAGGGTCAAATATTTTCATTTTAACATGTCAATGCCCAGGAGAGTTAAAGAGTCACTGTGATAAATGATAAAAAGTAGAAAGTACTTTCCAGTACTTTAACACCTACTTGGATGGATAAACTAATGTATAGATAAGATTATTTATGAGAACTAAGACTAAAATATGTTACATGTACATATGGAAATGCATATAAAAATCAAATCCAAATAAACCAAAGCAAAATTTCTCATAAGAAATAATGGTAAATAAAAAAGTTAGGAGGCTACCACTCACATCTCCCAGGTAAAGCATGTTATGTCTTTTTAGCCTAAATTGGTGCTAACTTGGTTTGAATGTGTTCCCTCCAAAATTCACGTGTTGAATTTAATGGCCAATGTGATGGCATTAAGAAGTGGGTTCTTTAGGAGGTGATTAGGCCATGAAGGTTCCTCCCCCATGAGTGGGATTAAGGCCCATATAAAAGAGGCTTCAAGCAGCATTCTGCTCTCTTCCCCTTCTACCTTCTGCATGTGAGGATGCAGTGTTCCTCACCTCTGGAGGGTGCAGCAACAAGGCACCATCTTGGAAGCAGAAAGCAGCCCTCACCAGACAAAGGGACATGCCAGTGCCTTGATCTTGGATTTCCCAGCTTTCAGAACTGTGAGAAAATAAATTTTTTTTCTTTATAATTTACAGAGTCTCAGATACTTTGTTATAGCAGCACAAACAGGCTAAGCCAGCTGGTATTAAAATTTACATAAGTAAACAAAATTAATAACATAAGGTCTGTCCAGAAAGTATCCAGCCATGTAATATGAAAAATTATGAAAATTGTAACTGGATACTTTCCAGACAGACCTCATATATGTTTGCTTTTAATAGTAAATTAATCCATTTTTTTTATTAATTGATTCAATACACATTGATTGAGCATCTACACTAGGGATATGACATTAAGACAAGGTCTGTTCTATCTTAAAACTTTTATTGATTTTTAAATGGGAGCAAACAGACCCCAGGTAAAAAATAAAACATGGTATATATGAAATTTGGGGAATATTGAGAATTCCTTTGAGGCTATAATTAATATTAACATTAGACAAATTCACCATCAGAATATTATGGTGTCACCAACATGTTTACATTACAACATTTGTTGTCTTCCCAGATACAATATCAGAAACTTATAAGCCAAGAAAAATCTAATTAGAAAGTGTGAGTTAATGGAATCCACATACAGCAAGAAAAGCTATGGAAGTGTATGAAAGATACCAATAAATGATACATGATAGTATAAAATCAAGTGCAAAAGTGAGTGTTAGGAAAGTTTATTAAAGAGAAAACTCAGTAAGATAAGGCCAGAGATTGCGGAGTAGAAAGCTTCATAGAATTCAGGAAATGCTAAAGTCTAAGGACAGCTTGTATAGGTGTAAGTTCAGATTGGAAGTCTTTTCCATGGTGTAAGTGCAGAAGTGAGCCTGAGCCACAATGTCAGTGAGCAAGAGCAAGAGCCTATTTGACAAAGATGAATGCTGAGCACCCTTTTACTGCATGCCACCTGTATGCAAGCAAGATTACAGGTGCAGCGTCTCCTACATGAGACCGATACTCCACTGCTAGATTGATCTTTCTCAGCTGGATAGAGCGGGGAAAGTTGCATCCCAAAAACCGGAGGCCTCCAAACATCTGGATGCTTGGTGTTATGTATTGTAAACAGCTGATTTTATAAAGCTGTTTTTACTTTCCACCTGGATATTGGTTGTCAACCCTATCATTAACTTCTGGAAGTTCCCAAATCCTCAAGGAGAGAAATGAGCAGACACTCTTGCCTGCAGTCAAGAGCAGGCTCTGAGCCCCACATGGCAACAAGCCTGTATTTAATTGGAAGTGGCTTACCTCTTGGGATTTACTGTGGCTTGAGTCTACCAAGCTGGAAGGTGTCATCCTGAGTGTTCTACTCTCTCCTCATGGAGATTATATAAAATTTCTCCATTAGCCGTATAAGGATTTTCAAAGTTGACATACTCAACTTAGTTGCTGAGGGGAAACTGGTAGTATGATTGTGACATGTATTGCTGAGAGACCATGCTTTGTAAATGTTAACAATTAAAGTTATTTTGAACACTAATTATGCTGTAAGATAAATTATCTGGCCCTTCAGATATTTTTCAGTGAATATATTTTACCCTTTGAAGGAATTGATTGCATCCAAAGTTATTTTTATTTCACCTTTATGATGTCACATCTTTTTATCTTTCTTTCTCTCCACAACTAGAGTATCCTGGCCTCCAAATGTAAACCTCTGGATAGCAATCCTAGAGCCATTCTGTATCAGAGGCACTAAGGATTTAATCAGCTTTAGCTCCAATATCTGAACATCAGCATTACCATCTGACTGTTTAGTCAAACCTGAACACCCTTTGATCCATGAGCGCATTCTTTGCAGCCATGAAAAGTTATGAAAGGGGCACAAACGTGAATATACAGCCTTTGTGTCTAAGGAGTTCATGGTCTAACTGAGAAATACATCTTTAACCTAAAATAGACAGTCCATTTATTCCATAAATGATTTTTAAGCACCTATTGTATATCAAGCACTTTGCTGGCTTCTGGGATATAAAAATAAATACACAAAGACCACATATTTAAATTTCATAGCATTTAAATATAATGTTTAAATGTGGTAATAATCATAGTAAATGTCCTTGAGGAGCTATGGAAAGTTTCTACATGAAGCAGGAAAAAGAAGTTTGAAGAAAAACCAGTTGGCTTTTTAGGCTATAAAAATATAACTAAGAAATAAAGAACTCAGTAGTTAGATTGATTATAAAATGAATACAGCCAAAAATGAATCTGTGACCCTGAAAGCTTGAGAGGAGGAAGGAAGTCTCCTATAAGACACTGGGAAGGACTAAGAAGAAAAGAAAGAATGGTATTGCCGAGAACGGGGTTCTCACTGTGGGACACATGAATGTGGAATGAGGGAAAGTAGAGAAAAACCATATGGTGGTGGATTCGAAACAGAGACATCACTGTGCCTGTATCAGTCAGGGTTTAACCAGAGAAAACAGAATCAGTGAGCGATATATATTAAGAGATTTATTGCACAGAATTGTTCTATCTGAGTGCGGGCAGGGCAGGGCAGCAGGAAGGCACAGCGGAGTTCCTAGGCACAGGCTGAAGCTGCAATGCATATGTGGAAGTTCCTCTTTCTCAAGGAAGACTTAGCTCCACTCTTAAGGACTTTCAACTGATTAAATCAGCCCTACTTAGAATATCTGAAATAACCTCCCTTACTTAAAGTCAACTGATTATGAACTATAATCTCATCTGTAAAATACTCTCACAGCAATATCTAGGATTCAAATAACTGGGAATCATAAACTAATTAAGCTAACACATAAAACTGACCCTACAATGCTCACTAACTGTTAGGTGAATTAATATATATATATATATATATTTTTTTTTTTTTTTTTTGGAGACAGAGTCTTACTTTGTTGCCTGGGCTAGAGAGAGTGCCCTGGCGTCAGCCTAGCTCACAGCAACCTCAAACTCCTGGATTCAAGCGATCCTACTGCCTCAGCCTCCCGAGTAGCTGGGACTACAGGCATGTGCCACCATGCCTGTCTAATCTTTTCTCTCTATATATATTTTTAGTTGTCCAGATCATTTCTTTCTATTTTTTAGTAGAGATAGGGTCTCGCTCTTGCTCAGGCTGATCTCGAACTCCTGACCTTGAGCACCCACCCGCCTCGGCCTCGCAGAGTATGAACTAATATATTAATACATTAATGAAAGTGAATGGTGATCCCTACTTCAGAGTGTTGTGGTTAGAGATAGCATAAATAGATCACCTAGGACAGAGTTCATCCCTTAGGGGGTACAAGATACATGTGGATCTCCTTACTTTTTTACTTGCATTTCTATCCTTGCCTACGCTTGAGGTTATTTAGATATCACATCTTCTTTCTCTGAGCTCAGGTCCACATGTTACCTGTGCCAGTAATAACAACTGCTAAAGTCTACACTCCCAATTAGATTCAAATAACCCAGATGCCAGCAATGGACATCTCTTTCCCTCATGACCTAGTTAAAAAAAAAAAAAAAAAAAATCTCTCGACCCCTCTGACAATTCTAGAATACTTAGGAGTAAAAGTCTGTCCCCGAAGATGTCTGCCAATGCCTGGCCTTATATATCCCTTTTCCTCCAGGTTTCTCAGGTCATTCCCTACCGTCTCTGTGCTATAATTCATTAATTCAGTACCTACTTACGTTTCCCCTCCACTCACAGCAAGAATTCTTAACACAGCAACCCAATTGAGAATTTTAGGTAGAAGTGAAAGGTAAATTTAATTGCAGGAGCACATACAACATTAACCTTTAGCTAGTATCCTCATTCTTTTTAAAAATGCCTGTTGTCTCCCCAGGGCACCTATCCTCTGACCCTAAGCAATATGCATCGATAGCTAGTCAATAGTCCAAGACTGTTTCTGTCTTCCTGGATCTCCAGCTCCTGATCAACCCGTAACTTTACTTCCTTCTCTCACTCTCCTTTTCAGGATCAAATTAATAAGTCCTTTCCTCTCACTCACGCAGGGTAAATTTCTACCTCCCTGAGGCTGTTTGTTTACTAACTGCAAGGACCTCAGATTATACCTCTTCCACTCCAAGAACTTGAAAAGATATTTTTTCATACAGTGAAAGTCCTCTCCCAAGACAAATCCATTGCAGTTTTTCCTTTATCTGTTTGCCTTTATCCTTTTCGTGTATAATTTCATCTTTCTATCTAGGTTGAATAATCTCTGGGACCAGATTTAATTTATATTTCTTTCCTTCCCCTTTCCACTCAACATGAGGTGTTCATCAAACAAACTGGATAAATTTTAATCAGTCAGTATCTTGGTAAAAGTGGGGAAGAGGTGGATAGGTAAGGAAATATCAGCTAGCCTAGGAGACATTTAAACTGCAGAGATTGTGACTATCTTGTTCAACATTGTATCCTTGGGGCTTAGTACATAGACTTCCAAATAGCAGGTATGAATAAAAAGTTAATTGTATAAGTAAATGAATATAAAATAGAAGTTTCTTAGGCACTACGTTAGATAAATCTGGGGTTATGTGGTATTCAATGACCCACAAAGTATCTACGTCCTAATTCCCAAGACTTTTGAGTGTTAATTTGCATGACAAACGTGAGTTACAGATGTGATTAAGTCAAAGGATTTTGAGATGGAGAGAGTAGCCTGAATTATTCAAGTGAACAATATGTAATTACAAAGGTCCTTATAAGTAAAAGAGAAAAGCAAGAAAGTCAGAGTCAAGAAAAGAGATGTAAAGACAAAACGAGAGGTTGGAGTGATGCAGGGTTGAAGATGGAAGAGGGTGACGAGCCAAGCAATAGAAGCAGCCTCTGAAAGACGTTGCCAATTCCCTGATTTTAGCCCAGCGAGATCCATTTTGGAATTCTAATCTCCAGAACTACATGAGAATTATTTTGATTTAGGCCACTAAACCCTCTGGTAATCTGTTACAGCAGCAATAGAAAACTAGTATGGATTACATTTTAGTTCAATTAATATTTCTCCAAATCTCTAGACCTCTGATTTCTTTTCTGAAAAACATCAATACCTAACAGTTTAGCACACAAGTGTAGAGTGCCTGTTTATTAAAATGATCAGCATTTGTTTAGGCTCTAAATAGATTTGAGGATTAAAGAGCATAAATAAAGTACCTAGTGATGTTTCTGATAAAAGTATGTCCTTTGAAATGCAAGAGGCCAATCTTGAAAACCTACAGAGTAGGTGAATTGACAAGGGGCTGGTAATTTAATTTGAGGAAACCTAAGGAAAGTGGAATGAAGAGCTGAGGTTACTCATAAATCTATAAAAATTATAAGTAAATATTTAATTTACTAATATGCAATAATAAAGATATTATAAATAATACATGTTTTAAATGTGCAGTAGTAAATCCTTCACTATTCATGGACATTCAAAATTTCTTACCACTAGAAATGCTTCAGGGGATAACTTCTACTTGCTTGCAAACATGTTCTCAGCTTGGTTGAGATAACGCACACAGTAGGATACTTGTTTACTTACCAGCTTGCTCTCTGAGGCTGGTCCTCCAGTACCTGCCGGTGGGATCTTAGGAATCCAAGAGTGCTGAGTGCTCCTGCTAGCCTCCACCTCTTGAGCCACCCAGACTTGCCCCAATAACACTTCTCACACCTAGTCCACTTCTTCCTCGTGGCCGCCTGCAGAATGCAAGTCTAAAATTAGATTCTATTTTTCCTCATCCTCGTTGCCTTTTCAAAGCTTCCAAAAAATTCCCTTTACTGTTCTGCCATGCTTTATTTCCTATACTTGCTCCCTCTTTTTCTAATTATCTATAATAGGCGTCACAAAAATTGCATATTCTGGAAGCAAAATTTCTGTGGTTGCCACAAAATACACAGATGTAAATTTGCATATAATTGAATTTTGCATAAGGGAAACTCAGTTGGGGAGAGAACTTATGCTCAATAAATGGCAGTTTCCTTCCTCTTCTGTACAGCGTCCCCAGGCCAGCCTCCCAGCCTACATCCTTCCCCTGAGCTGCAGGTACCTGGGCTCTGCTCTAGGGGTTTAGGGACAATGTTATCGCATTTTAATTAAACTAACTCTTGCAAACTGGAAGAGAGGTTAAAAAGCTTCACGTTAAAAATGGCAAAACATCAAGAATGCATTGAAATTATTAAGAATTCTATTTGCAAAATGGATTTACACCCACTAACATTAGCTATGAACCTAACTTTATGTGTATCTGTGTCTTGAGATATTAGCTAATGATATACTACTAAGCCATCACAATGAGCAAGACATTCAGTAAGCAAGTGTGATAAATATTAGCACAGATTTTTCAGGAATGTTTACAATCATGCATTACTCAAGATAATACTTCATGAAATCTCAGTAAACTTAAAGAAGCTTATGCTTAAGTTTTATAATCGATAGCAAAAGATAAAAGGGCATTCAACACTGTAGTTGTATCTTGATATAATGAAAAAGACTGACATAATAGATGAAAAACAATATGGTAACCATCTAAAATGTATTATTTCATTCACAAACAGCATGATATTGTACATAGATAGCCTTGCTAAAAAAATAAATACACAATTACATGATAGATTATATGTTCCATGTGGCTGCAGAAAAGTACAAATAATTCTAACATGCTCCTGTTCATGAAAATTTATAAATTGTAATTTAATATTAAATAAAGCACATGAAAAAAAATTTAAGTGTGATCCTATAAAGCAATAAACACAATTCTTTGCGGAGGAAGGGTGTAACTATAGCCATTGCTGGAGTAGACACTCTCATTAAAAATAAAGAAAAAAAAATTGGGTTGAGTTTATAGACCACATCGTGCTTAAAAGTTATTTACTGCTTGACTCATAAACAAGCTATTGCACCAAAGTTGAAGTTGAAAGCATACAAAATGCTATATAGAATGCAATTTACGTCTCTAAAACAAGAAAGAATAAATGAACATTTCGCAATATTTTTCATGAGATGGGAAATGACCATAGAAATCTGTGTTACACTACAGATTTTATTATGGAAATGATCTCATGGCAAAGTTTTTAAAGGGGCTGCAGAATAGTAAAGAGAGATAACATGTTTCTCTCTTACAAAAAGGCCAATGTTCCAAATTTGCTGACCTTCTCTGTAAATGAAAAGTGACTGTTGGTAGCCAGCAGATGTGTTTATAAAAATAAACCCACTTGATCTGTCCCTGCAAGGTAAACGTGGCATTTTCATAGTGAATGAAAGAACTTCTCTTAAGAGGAAATCATACTGTGAAGACAGCATTTTGAAATTATTTATTTGGAAATATTAACAGTATGTGATTTATTTATTTATTTGGTCAAAAAGGCCAATTGGGCTAACCCTATTTTATTGCTTAAAACATAGATCAGGCATCAGATCCTACAGTTAAAACCAATTCTCTGATCATCCTAAGAGTTAGTTAACCCTTTCCTTCATTTCTTCCCTTTAACTTTTTACGTATATGCTACTACTGTGCTTAGAACATGGTATTAGAGAATCTTATTTACATGTGCATCTTCTCCATTAGACTGGGAGTTTATTGAGGTCAGGAACAAAGCAATTTTCCTACCAGGATGAGAGAGGATTGCCAAAAGTAGCTCTATAAATGTTTGGTCATTGTTTTAAAAAACAAACAATGAACCAACAGGCTGGAATAACTGGGCAACATAATAATGCTAACAATAACAATAATGATAATTACACAATGGCTAACAGTTGAACAACTGTGTGTTAACTATGTACTAGGCACTGATCAAAGCACTTTGCACATAGCTTCTTATTTAATATTCACCACGATCTTATTAGAATGTATTATTACTTTCCCCAATTTATAAATGTGTGAAAGAACTTGTCGCAAATCATATAGCTAGCTGTCTGAGATGCAGTCCAGGTGATCTGTTCACAAAGCTCAGGTTCTGTGCAGCAGATAAAAACATAAAGTTTGGCATCTAGTTTCAAAAGAATTGCAAACTTACAGAATACACAGAACCAATAATTACAATAATAGAATGCTAATTACATATCAAGGACATGATATAATACAAATTATCCTACCTTGACAAATGGGAATTTAGGTTTCATGACATCACAGATTCTATCTTCTCACTCTGTATTCCCAAGGACATACAGTATTGGCTCATTAGACTATTTGTAAAATAATTTTTATTCTATTACTGTAGAATAAATAAATTAATGCATGAATGAATACCAGGTATCAGGAGCTCTATATAGTTTATTATGTCACTTCGTATTCACAACAAACTTAATAGCAGTTCCAGTGCAAAGCCTAGAACATTTCAGTTTGCAGAGATCTAACGCTTTCCTCAGTGCCACACAGGTAAATGGCGTGGCACCCTACCTTCTCTCAGCCCACACCACCCATCTAGATTGTTACCCTCAGTCTTGTTTATCTCAGATGAAGAGGGCATGACTACCTGGAATGTGTCCAGAAGATTGCAGCCAGAGCGTTGAGTAGCTCAGTAACCACGTCGCATGGGAAACAGCTGAAGAGACTGAGAACACGTGGCCTGAAGAAAAGGAGACTCAGGGAGTTGGGACCACACACTTAAAATATTTCAGGTGGCATAGAGTGGAAAAGGGATTAAATGAAACTAATGTAGCTCTAGAGCGTGAAGTCAGGAGTGTTGAGTGGAAAGGAAAGGGAGGCAGGTTTCTACTGGATAGAAGGAAGAACTTTCTCATATTTGGAGATGTGCTTTGGTGGAAAAGATCATTTTGTGAGATTCAAATGACCAATTGCCAAGAAACTGCAGGGACAGTCCCTACATGGGTTCCCAGGTAGACTGGACTTCCTCTCGTCTCGTAGACTTTATACAATTAGAAAAGCTCATGTGGTGGGAGGGGAGAGCAGATCTTTACCAGCTATGAGATGATATTATTAATAATTCATTACATATAATTAATGATAGCAATTAATTCTGTAATTAATATTAGCAAATTATTGCTATTTATAACTCTTCAGTCCAAAGTATCAATGTCCATATTGTTTTTTCAACTATAAAATGATGGTAATAGCAGTACCCTCCTCATGGACTCGTTGAGAAATTGTTGAGATCCATGTAATATTGAGAATGATGCCTGAAACATAGTGAGCACACCATTTTTATTATAATTGTGTTAATAGTAATAATTTATACCATTTATGAACCCTTCCTGTGTGCTATACAAAGCATTTTGTTTAGGCCTCACTACATCCAGATGTAGGCATTAATATCTTTGTTTTACAAATGAGTCTGAATCTAATTCACCGTGACGCTATTGCTAATATATTTGTCTCTTAAGACAAATTTACTTGATAGTTTATGATATGTCAATAAGCCTTCTCCTAAGTGAAAAGTCTGATTTGAGCAAACGAAACATGCATTTAATCCTGGGATCACTGCCTTACTCTCTGCTTCCCCATTCCTTTTGTGAACAAAGGCACATGGAATGTCCCCTGGCCCATGGGATTTTGGTGAGAAAGGAAGTTGCAGTGGTCCTTCCTTGTTCCCAGTCACAGGTATATGTGGCTTAGAGAAGGAGGCATAACATAAAGGCACTGGGACAGCCCATAATGTATACCATGAGGCTTTGCAGAGGAAAAGGAGGTAAGTGACATCCCATGGAGAGAAAAGCCAGGTCTTGGAGTCCTTTAGACCTGCTTCCTTCCTGCAACTCTACCACTTAACGTGAGTCATTTAACTTCTCTGAGCTCAGTCCCTTGATTTATAAAATGAGAGTGATAATGTTCACATGCCAGGATGCAAAAGGATTGAAAAGCATAGCATCTAATTAAGTACCTGTTGTGATCGTTGTCAGGGACTCCAACAGTCAGCCATTTTCCTGCTCTTTCTGGTTTTCCATCATCACATCTTTCATCAACATTCACCCTCACTCCCTAACCCCATGCCCTATACTAAAGAGCAGAGGAACTCCTTGCCTGAAGTTATTGTTTGAAACTTCTACCCAAAGCAAGTGCTATTAGGATCTCCAGGAACTTCCCAGAAAACTTGGGGTTTGAATGCAACCAAAGGGAGCTGTATTGATAGCCGGTGCCAGATGATTTAATGTAGCCATGATTGAGACAAGAGAAAAAAATGTATAATAAACCTATGCCTGAAATTCCACCATCCCAGCTCCATATTTTAGCTTGAAAATTGAGATTTCTGTCAAACAATGACATTTACAACAAAAAGCAGGGGAGTTGGTTGAAGGATAGGGTAATGCCTTGAGGACTTGGGAATTTGAGAGTCAGGTCAAAGGACTGAAATACTCAACACATTAAAGATATCTCAGGACTCTATCCAGAAAGGGTAGAAGTTTTGAATTTTCAGTGCCATCATGATTTAACAAACTACTTTAACACGTGGTCGAGTCTTGGAAAACAGATGTCACAAACTCATTAAATTGTCAAACACTTTTTCAGTATTTCCTCTCCCATCATAGCTGATTATCAGGATATATAGACACACACACACACACACACACACACATAAATATCTTGATAAGTTACTAGAGAAAGCAGAAAAATTCCTGACAGTTTAATGAGATTTGGGTGAAAAAAAATTCTGTATTTTAATGTTTTCCAGGCAGTTGAAATAATTCATCAAAGTTTCTAAGACTCATTCAGCTTTGCTACATTTCTTAAAACATTTTCATAAATTCTGAAGGACAAATACCATTATTGGGCACCAAAAAGCTTGCAGTCTAACAGGTTGGCCATTTCACCTTCATTCACTCAGCGCAGCATTTATTTTCATTCAACTGGCTCTTACTGATGTTTAACCGGGCACCGAGTGCTGTGCCTTGTGACTGGCACTACTCAGTGCAATGTTTCCTTCACATGTAGGGTTGGCTTTAAGGCACATTAAGATGACAGCAGGTGGCCTGTAGAATGGTCATTTTAGGATGTCCTATTCAAAGACATCTGAGGAAGTATGGACCAATTTGTTGATGAGTAATAGTGAAGGGCTTTCCACCTGCAAGCAATGGACTTCTTTACAATGATGATGTTAAAGCAGAAAGAGTTTCTAGTCAGAAATCGAACAAACCAATTAGCAGGTGATTTTTAGGGGAAAAAAGCATTGTAAAAGGAAATATTATTAGATTACCTCTAAGGTCACTTTGGGTACAGAGATTCTAGAATTCTGAGGGGGAGAAAAAAAATGTTCTGCAAAGTGATGAACAAAGTGTCTTGTCCCCACCTTTGAATCCAGGCAGTTGAGAGCTACAAAGAGCCCTTACCAATGTGGGTATGGCACATGCACTTGAGGAATCTCTGTCACATATATTTTGGAAGGTGATACAGCTATAATATGAAATAGGCATTGAAATATTCTCCACTTCAGAGGAGATTGAGGATTAAAGGCTAAGCAATTATTCTAAATTACTGAGCTTGTGAACTTCAGAGCTAGGACAACTCTTTGGACTTTAAATTCTGTGATCTTCCTACTAATTGCTCTTGGTGCAATTATGAAGGCAAAACACAATAAACGTCATGACAAACTGGACAAGGAAGACCATTGAGAGGGATCAAAGAATCCTCCAAAGTTCTGAGCAGGTTTAAGAGGGAGAATGATGACAACATTGATAGAAATAGAAAAGACAGTAGAGAAACATGTTTTGTTTGGAACTTCTTAATGTTTGGACTAATTATATTTGAAGATGACAGTGGTCATTGAGAGAACAAGATCCAAAAAAGCAATTATGGAATAATAAGAGCCATCATTTTAATACTTGCCAAACAACTAGTCCAAGTATTTATATATATATGTATATCTATATATATATCTATATATATCTCTAAGCTCAGAACCACTCGAACAGGCTGTTACGATTATGAAATGCGACACGGAGGCACAAAGAGGTTAAACAACTGGTCCAAGGCCACACAGCTAATCAGTGGAAGAGTCAAGACTTGGACCCAGGAGTCTGTTTCCAAAGTCCACACTTTTAGGCATTACACTACGATGGAAGGAAATTTATAGGATCTACAAATAAAACTCTAGGCACACAGATACGGGGTACTGGGATACTCTGGGCAGTTAAAGGAAGGTTTCTCAGAAGAGGTGAAACCTGAATGAGATAGTTAATAAACTGCTTTTCACATACTAGTGTACAATCTTGTCTGACTAATCCATTCTTTGTCATAGAAAATTGAGATGAAGGAAAAGAAAATTGAGAACTAACTCTGTAAAAGTGTGTAATATAGCTCATGTCCCAGGAGATCCTTTTGGTAGTATTAATTTTTTTCTGCTCACAGGACTGGATTGATCATTTGGACTTATGTAACAATTAATTCACCTAGGTAACAGAGCAACCCTGTGTGTTTGTTCATCTTCCAAATCAGTTTTCTTGCACAAAAAAATAAAATATTTAACAGAATAAAGCTATCAGCAAAGACAGGCAAAGCTATAAATACAGACTGTGTTTACAGATGTCGTCAGATCCAAAGTAGATGTGGACTATGCCAGTTCCACTTGTTTTAATCCATATCAGCCCAGGAGTATGTGCAATAAGATTGCTAATGATGTTTGCTGAGGATGATGTATTGAGTCTTGAGGCATTTGTTGTAGAAATGTGAAACACTGACTTACCGTAGGAAGAGCTGGACTGAGCCACAGTAGTATAGATGGAAGTTTCCTGAAAGCATTGTGGGAAACATCATTTGGGTATGGTACTTGGGTGAGGAGTTGATTTATTAGTACTGGAAGGGTGCATGGGAGAAAGGAAGTGAGAGGTTATGAGAGAATGACCCTCCTGTAATGGTGGGTGGGAGAATTCTTGCAGTGTGTATGTTAGCATCGCTGTGAAGGTCTTGGGATTTCCTGGGTCTGTGCTGTGCAACATCGTAGCGACTGGTCACATGTGGGTATTAAGCACTGGAAATGTGGCTGGTCTGAATTGGGATATGCTGTAAGTGTAAACTGGATTTCAAAGACTTAGTACGGAAAAAAAGTATATGAAATATCTCATTTGTGATTTATGTTTGTTTAGACATTGAAATGTCAACAACTTAAATATATTGAGTTAAAATGTTATTAAAATTAAATTGTACTTAAATTAAAATTTAAAATTAAATTTTTACTTTTTTAATGCAGTGATTATAAAATTTAAGATTCATATGTGGCTCATATGTGTGGCTCATCCTGTATTTCTATTGGTCAGCACTGCTTTGAGTCTCTCAATGGATAGGATGCATCCTTGGTAGGATGGAAAATCTATCACAGCGGTTTGTTTTGGAGGTAGGTGGGGATGATAACTTAGGTGGGGAGGCTCACTAGGACTCAAAGGATGTCTGGAAGCTCTGCTGCCTAATTGTAAAAAAACTATCCTGCAGAAAATACGTTAGGAAAATGTTTTGCATTTGTGAGTTGAAAAGTCTTTTGCATCTAGCTTGAGACAGAGCAAAATGAGTCAATGGTGAGCTTCATGGAGGCCAGGGGATCTGAAAGAGAGCCAGAGATCAACAATCTCTGAGAAATGAGCCAGTGGCTTGGAGGCCAAGAACCAAAGTGCTGATTCCAGGACTGGTGTTCAGGATTGTTTCCTTCTATACCATAACCTGCTCCTTGAAAGGGTATCTAATTGGACATTGCTTGTACTTACTGACTTCAATTCTTTTATGTTCTTCCTTAGTAAATATTTTTTTTCTTAATTTCATTGTACCTCATGTTTGTCCTGGGAACACAGAGAAATTTTTCGCAAGCTCAGGTCAATCTTTTAAAAGGAACATGGCATGACTCCAAAAAAAAAAAAAAAAATACCAGACTTGCTGGTAGGTACTGAAGCATATTTAAATGCCGAAACTTCCAAGACACAAGGGATCATACCTTATCTTTGTGGTTCTCTGAACCCCTCATACCTAGCCCAGTGCCTGAAACAAGACAGGGATCCAACAGTGGTTTGATGAATGAACTAATAACCCTAAGAGTAAAGTGATACTCAAGAGGACAAAGTCAGATCACCTGCTTCTCCCTGTCAGAAAGTACTTCTCTTAAAGCTTTTATTGGTATAATTCTTGGTGGAGTTTTCTTTACAGAAATCAAATCACATAGTGAAGTAAAACTGGATCTTTCATAAATAATGGAAGCAATGAGTCTAATAAAACAACAATTATAGCTAACATCAGTGGAGGTGTTCTCATGTGCTAGGGCAAAAGCTTGACATGTATCATCTCATTATATCTATGCCAAAGAATTAACTATGACCCATGTAACATTAAATCTCATTTTATAGATGAAAAAACTAGGGTGTAAAGAAGTCAAAGAATCAGCTGAAATGTATTAATACATAGTTAGTAAGGGTGGAGCTGGGATTTAAATTCAGACATTCTGACTCCAGAGGCCATTCTCCAAATCATTATGCCATAATTATATTTCAATTAGTAGCATTCATAAACTGAAATATGAGGTATAATGCCTCTTTTCATGAAGGCTTCGCTCATTGTGTGGAGAAGTGTGCATGTATGTGCTATTACTGTGATAGAAGACACGTCTGTCTCTGTTTTGGTCTATTTCCAGTTAAGACCTGGATATTTGATTGAGTTCAGAAGTTTGATCATCCTCTTAATTAACTAAACTGTTTGTTTTAGTTATATTAAAAATTAGTCACTTTCAACATATTTGCATATGTAATTGTTAGGTTGATCTTTTGGATTATCAGATTTGACGTACTACTATACTACTACAGAGAAACATACACACATGTGTGTGAATATGCCCTCAAGATCCAAGAGCTTTCTCAGGACTACATACCTTACACCTACAAAAGGTCATTTAGAAAATTGTCAATCCTATTTAAATCTCAGCAAAATAGAGATACCAGGTTCTGCTTTTATCTTTAACTGCTTTTTTTGCTATATACAAAGCTGTTTCTTGCACTGCTACATATATTAAATAAAGATGTGACAAATTAAATGTCAAACAAGAGGAATAGTTAGACAAATTATAATAATTCCACAAGATGGCACATTATGCACTTTTTAAATTGTAAGTACAATAAGATTACTGATAAGTACAAAAAAATCATGATAAAATGTTAAGTGAAAAAAATAGGACATAGTTATTTTTGAATTAGAATAGTCATTTCTTATAGCAATATGATTAGAAGGAAGGAGATACACCAAAATAATAAAAGTATCTATCTAGATGGCAAAATAGATCTCTTCTCTCTACATCTATTTATACTTTCCAAGTTTTTTACAATATAAACATGCATGCATATATGTTTATTTGTATACACATATATAAATCAATTTGTATAGGTACATGTGTGTGTATATATATACACACACACGTATATATACACACACACACATACATGCATTGACATCTGAAGAGGTGACATTTGAACTCGAATTATATGCAGGAAAAGGGCCCAGTCATCAAAAGAGCATTTCAGATAGAAAAGCAGGAAACTCAAAAGCCTTGCTAAACAAAAGTCGGTATCCTAAGGACTGACAGTTGACTAGTGATTGGCCATAGGGACTGAGAGTGGGAGAGCGGCATGAAAAGAGCACCTAGAGATAGGTGGGTTCAGACCATGGAGGAGTCAGGAAATTGGCATGGTCTAACTGGGCATCTGAGATTTTAACACACTGCTACTGATACTAATGTTTAACACAGACTCCTCAAAACACAAAGTATTGGGGTTGTCAGCAGTGAATTTCATTCTTCACACTTACAGGGGAGGAGGCGTGCTGTCTCTTGTGGGCCCAGTGACAAAATCCTGACATATTCTATTATTCATCCTATAGTTTACTGGTCATCTCAAAGCAAACAAAAACAAACAAAGAACATGCTAAGGATATGTTTAAACCAAGGGGTAGTTGTGCACACATGCACACATGCACACACATTCAAGGGGTTGACACTACCACATGAATTTGGCCGTAACCTTTGCTGGGCAGGTAACCTGTTATGCATATGAGTTACTCTGTAAAGAAGGCACAGCTATTGGTCAAATTTCATGCTGCATTCAGGAGTGAAGAATTAAGAGATCCAAACCCCAAAGGAGAGGGAAATGAATCTTCAAATCTGACCCACCATACAAGACTTTTTAAGGTAAATATTGTAAGTATAAACTATATAGCAATTGTAGATAAAATATATAGCCCAGGATGGAGACTTGGGGGCCAGAACGGAGCTTGGGAATAGGAAGCGTTAATCTTTTGGCAAAGAACAAAGAAAAATTGGTATAAAAGTCCTGAGAGATGGAGATGGGAAAGAAAAAACTGCAAAGTCTAAGGAAGCAATTAGAGAGAACAAGAGAATCCAAAGGACAGGGCCAAAATCAGAGAGCATGGAATATGGAGCTAGCTGGTCCAGGAGTGGAGTGAGGAGAGACATCAAGGAACTGGAGTCAGGTAGTTGGAGAACTTATACCACGCTTACATCTATGCCCAGCGGCAGAAAAGGCACATGATAGGGACACAAGATGGAGCTGGTCTGGAGAAGAGGGAATTCATTTCACCATAGAACTAAGTGCATAATTCATCCATGGAGCAGAGGAGGTTGTGAAGAGCGGGTCCAGGCTATTTTTCATGTCTGAATGCCCTCAAGACCTTTCACCAGTGTTACAGGTAGACAATACTCAATGAATATTCATTGTTTTGAATTGACAAAAAAGGTCACAAGCAGAGAGCCAGCACATCTTTAAGGTTTCAGACTAGATTCCAAGAAGTCCAAAAGTATCCCACAGATCATCTCACAGAGAAAGAAACAATGAGGCAGAACCCTGAATCCCTCCCCGCACATAGCAGGCAGATTCCCTCTGCTCTGAATCACATATGGAGACCCAGGGAAGATTTGGAAATAGGTTTCCGATGGGAAACAGTGTGTGAAAGCCATTGCTTTAAGAAAGGAAACACACATCCATCCCCCCAACCCCTTGTTGGCCAACTCAAACCAAGACATTTGGAAACTAGCAGAAAGCAAGACAGGATTCCTAGGGAGATGCTCGAGAAGTAGCCCAACTACAAATAACCCATGTCTTCAGGAAGCTCAGGTCCTCTCAGCAGCAGTTACCTTGATGGGCCAGCAGGAGAGCATGGACCACCATGGGAAGGGACATCCACTATTGTGTAGCCAAGGAATCGCGCCTGCAGTTTCTTCGCTCTCTCCTCTTCCACCATAGGGTATGATAGAAAGATTTTGCCCTTTCTTCCACTTCTGACATTTTCTTCTAAATGAAGTTCTCATATGGTAGTTGCTTATGGCCAACAAAGATTGACTAGAACCTTCCGTGAGAGCCTTGAAGTCCTCTGGGTCAGCCCTGCATTTGATTGGTTTTCTTTGCCTTTGGCTCTGTGATGTTTCCTGTAAGGATTTAGAGAGAAACAGAGAGGCACCAACTGACTTGATTGTTTTCAGATGATTAAATACTGAGAACAAGGGTGTCAGGCCTTTCACATAGCAGATAATCTCCCCTGTCTCTGGGATTACTTTAATTAAAGAAAACATGACTTTAGCAATGCCCTCTCAATGCATAAGATTCACAGGAATGGTAAGAAAATGAAACAAATCTGCAGTTAATATTTTGGCAAACTTCCTTCACTTGTGTGCAGTTTTTGTTTTTTTTTCACCCTAATGTAATAACAGCTCTGGGCTTTTAATTTTTATTTTATATGTAAATGACAAATAAATTGTCAGATAGTACTTCATCATCGTTCTTTCCCATCTTCTTAGAAATATAAATTGCTTGAGGAGAGAGTGCTATAATTTTAGACCAGAAAATACATGCCAGATGTCTCTTACACGAAGCTGTCCCGCCCAAGGATATATGCCTTAGTCATTAGAACGTGTTCTAAATATTACCACAAGGCCTTTGGAATGATGGGTCTGAACCCTCACTTATACTTAACTGTTGGCAGGTTGCTTTGTCTCTGTGTCTTGTGCTCCTATTTCCATTGATGTAAAGGAAGCACCAATTAGATAACACTCCATTATTAGAGAACCAGGCACAAGTCAGCTGAGGCAGGGGACCCGCCTTCTTGCCCAGAAACAATGTAAAGCCTGCCTCGATGAGGGTCGCCGGGCTTCCGTCGTGCTTTGCTTTTGACATTCTCCAGCACACCCTATAAACCTGTCTAAGGCTGTCCTGTTCAGTCTGTTTATTCAGACTATGTTATCCAGGGAAGAGAAAAAGGGAAACCTAGTTGAACCCTAGAGATGACAGCAGGGAAGGAGAGAGGAGCAAAAAAAAAAAAAAAAAAAAGGTAAAATAAGGAAAACAGGAAACAGGACACTGAAAAGAATAAAAATGCTCAAGGTCAGGAAGCAGGACTTCTAAGCTCTCTAATCTCCACTGTGCAGCTGGTTTGCTGGATGGTTAGTTCAAATCTAGTGACGGTCTCTGTGTACCCTGGTATCACCTGTTAAATAAGGGCTCATCTTTGTTTTCAAGAGGAATGAATGATCTTTACTTACTCTTCCACATGACTGACTCCTTTTCATGCTTACGGTCTCAATCTCAATGCCGCCTCCGACTTCCTGACTTTGCAGCCCATTACTCTCTCTGTTCATTTCCTGCATGGCTCTTATTTGTAGCAATTTTATAATCGTTTGATGATAATGATTACTATCATTTTACTTATTTATGGCCAGATTATTTAAGCCACATGAGAGTGAGAACACATCTTACCTGTTGCTACCCTATTGCTGGTATTTAGCAAAAGCCCAACAAATATGTATTAATTATGTAAACAACTAAATCAATGAATGAGTGTACCAGACAGTACAGATGGCACATGATATAAAAAGAAATTTAGTAAAGCTTTCTTTTTCCTTGATGATATGTATACATATTAGGATTTTGAAATATATATTATCCAACACAAAGTTAAAGTCATAGCAACTGATAAATGCTCAATATTATATATAGAAAGTCAGAAATCTCAAGAATTATATTTCAAATAACTTCTGCTATATTGATTCCTTAGAAAGGTTTTTAATATTGCATTTTTTGAATATTAAGAAACTGGGGGGCTTCTCACCAGTTTTGATATCACTCTTAAAATACCCACTAAATTGAAGCCATTTTGTACTGATAAAATTAAGTGCTGTATTGCAATTCCTACATGGGCTGAAAAAGATCTCTTTCCATTCCTTTCTAAATTTACAATAAACAAAGAGTTAATTTTTCTGAGGGGGTAACTTATTTCTTCCAATTCACCAATTAGGATGAGGGCTATTTGTTACAATCCTAAAAAAGGAAATGGTACATGGGCCAAGAGGAAATTTGGAAAGGAAATGTGATTGGAAGAACTATTTTGAAAGGTGAAATGGAGAAAAAAGACAAAGGAAAAGAAAAATTAGAAATTGGAAATGAAGTCATTCCAGCCCCTTTCCAATAATCTCTGCTCCCAAAAGCAGAGGATGCAGGACCTGACAGAAAATTCCATAGACTGATGAAAGGAATGCTTAAAAGATCATTCTAGCAAGTCAAGGTCCCAAGGCTCAGGCCTTCAACCAAATGTGACCAAGTCTGAGGCCTTTAGAGTCTCACTTTCCTCATCTGTAAAACAAGAGTGGTAGAATTTTCTTAAACAGACATTTGTGATATGAAGTGAGATCTTGCATATGAATGTGCCAAGTATAGCTCAATTAGTATTAGTTCCCCCTGTTTTCTCCCAGCCATACTCAGATTCACAGTCACAGAATAAAGCCGGGTGACGAGTCTACCTCTGTACCATACAAAAACGAACACTGTTACCTTAAACATTTGGGCTCACACAAGGAATCAAAAAATCTCTTTTTATTTCACCCCCTGCAACTGCAATTTTTTTTAAAGTGAATGATTCTACTTCCCAACTATAGTAAACCTACTGTTAAAGATAGTTAATTTTCCTCTGGATAATTGTGGCCCTTGAAAATCATCAAGATTTTTTTTATTATTATTATTTAGTTATTCTGTCTCTTATATAATATAAAAAAGTAGGATGAGCGCACATTGAGCCATTTAAGTATGCACACATGTATGTATATGAATATATGTGTAATATATATGTCCTATTAGAATATACAGATATTCTAAACCCTTTCTAACAGCTGATTTCTTTGGCAAGGGCCTTTAGTCCTTGCTAGTTGGGGAATTGAGACTTGGAGTCCACTTAATTGAAGGACCTGGTGCTCAAATGACTCTGATTATGTGAGACAGTGTAGTGTGCATCACAGCTGCAGAGTATTTGGGCTGATTTCCCAAACTCAGGTGTCACATAGAGATTCCTGATGCCAAAATCAAGCCCTCGAGGATTAGATAAGGAAGGCAAGGCTCTTATGGGCTTCAGTGGATGCTGTATGTGGAACAATAGTGTGTTGATGCTGCCATGTTTATTTTTTGGTGGCATTAATGAAGGTCTTCACTCTAAAACAAGAGAGAGGTATTAATTCCAAAGGATTTGGTAGTAGTCAGGCTATTGTCTCCAGATGCCAGCGTCTAAAAGGGAGGGATTATTTAGAGTGGTCAGAGTCTTCACAACGTACCTCTGAGAAATAACAGTAGAATTTGGAGTCCTTTTCATGATGGAGAGGAAATTAAAGGAGATGTAGCATTAACTTCAATTACATGACAGACAGAAGAAAGAGGGAATAGCTTTATCCAATCATAAGAAAAGAAACACATGCTCCAATGGGCAGGAAATAGGAAAAGTTACAAACAGATTTGCATTTTCAAAACAGCAAATGATTTTCTAACAGCTAAATTAAATGATAGTTTTGTCTGGTGGTGAATTTTCTGTTACCGAAAGTATGCAAGGTGTAGTGGGAGTGGAGGCATACATGTCTGAGATGTAAGATTCCTACCAACACTTCTCTGAAGAACAGAGATTCATGGAAGTTTTCTTCTGGTAAATATTGCCTCAACTCTGAGTAGAGCAGCAATACCTGGGATAGAGTAGAAAGAGCATTCTCTTAGAATTCCTAAAATCTGCTGTTGAACCCTAGTGTTCCCACTATAACACTTTAGCCATTCTGATGTCCTTTCCATTTCATGAACAAGCCAGGCTCATTCTCTCCCCAGGGTCTTTGCATTGACTCTTTCCTCTGCCTGGAATGTTCTTTTTTTTCATCTCATAATTCAGGTCTCAGCTCAATGTCACCTCTTTAAAGGTTACCTCTATCACTCTAGCTAAATCCTCACCCATTCTTTGTTACTCTGTATCTCAATATTCTGTGTAGTGTTTATCATTATCTATAATTTTCTTCTTTTTTATTTGTTTGCATATTTTTATCTCCTCTACTTATTGTAAGCTCCAGGATGGCAGACATTTTGTCTTAGTCACCAATGTATCCTCAGGGTTTAGAGCAGTGTGGGCTGAAATAATGACCTCTGAGTGTATCTTTTGAACAAATCAATGACACTGAAATTCGTATAAATGATGAGTTAGAAAATCCACTCCCTCATTATATGTATAATATTCTGCTCTTCATATATTTGATCTAAGTAACTTCAACCCTTTCTCTCCTAGGTAAGAAAGAATTGTGATAAAATGAATGCCTATATGAATGCCCCCATATTCTGCCTTCATATGTGATCATTAGTTGGTGATTAATCCAATAATATTAATTAGTTAATTGGTGTAGCAGTGAGTATCTGACCCAAGACTGATCAGTTACAGGCCTTCCCAAGAATTGTTCAAACTAGAATGTATAAAAGAGACCTAGACTTTCTCTGATGGTACAAGTTATGACATATAAATCTTGGAATTTGTTGGCAACCCCATTCTCCACTATTTTTGAAGCCAGTCTAGTGCATAAAGGAATGAAGTTGGCCCTCAGAGAGAAACAGAGGATGACAAGAACAGTTGGAATCGCAAGTCCATTAGATTCTGAGGTCAGGCTATATCTTGACCAGCCCGTGATTATGTGAGATTTCCTCAGTATTCTTCTCATAATTGTTCCTTTTTGACTAAATAAGTCCAAGTCGGTTTTAACATTAGTCATAAAGAGAGTGCTGATCAATGTAGAAATCAACTGAGTGAGAGTGATATTATAATGAAAATCACTTAACATATGAACACACAGCACTTTACAAAGTACTCAGGCAACTCAACAATGACAACAACAAAGAAATAAATAATCTCATTAAAATGGGGGTTAAAGACATTTTTCAAAAGAAGACACAAATGACCAAACAAACATATGAAAAAATGTACATCATCACTAATCATCAGAGAAATGCAAACTAAAACCACTATAAGATACCATCTTACACCAGTTAGAAAGGCTATTATTAAAAAGACAGAAAGTAACAGATGTTGGTGAGTACGTGGAGAAAAGGGAATGATTATATACTGATGATGGGACTGCAAACTAGTACAACGTCTATGGAAAACAGTATAGAGATTTCTCAAAGAACTAAAAATAGAACCACCATTTGATCCAGCAATACCACTATTATGTATCTACCCCAAAGAAATCATTATATAGAAAGTACACCTGCATTGGTATGTTTATCACAGCACTTTCACAATAGCAAAGATAGGGAATCAACCTAAGCATCTATCAATGGATAATTAGATGAAGCAAATATAGTATACATACACGATTGAATACTATTCAGCCATAAAAAATATTTTTTGCAGCAAAAAATATTTTTGCTGGAACCGGAGGCCATTATCTTAAGCAAAACAACTTAGACACAGAAAGACACATACCACATGCTCTCACATATAAGTGTATACATGGACATAGAATGTGGAATGATAGACAATGGAGACTTGGAAGGGTGGAAGGGTGGATGATAAGAAATTACTTAATGGATACAATAAATGTTTTTCTGGTGATGAATATACTAAAAGCCCTGACTCACCACTGTGCAATACATCCATGTAATAAAATTACACTTGTATTCCATAAATTTATGCACATAAAATTTTTTAAATATACTAAAATTATATATTGATTGACTTATTTACTAAATAAAAATAGTGTTTATGATATATAAATAAGTTATGACAATGCAATTGAGAATAACTTTGTTTCATGTTATTCTTTTCCTGTAAATAACTCAATAGTAAGAAAACAAATAATTTAAAAATGGACAAAGGACATGAATAGATAGTTCTCAAAAGAATACATACAAATGCCCAACAGGATACAAAAAATATACTCTACAGCACAAACATCAGGGAAATATAAATTAAAACTGTGATGAAATATCACCTCGCACATGTTAGAATGGTTATAATTAAAAAGGTATAAGACAAGTGTTGGTTGGCAAGGATATGAAGAAAAGGGAGCCCTGTACATTGTAATAATGTAAATTAGTACAGCCATTATCGAAAACAGTATGGAGGTATCTCAAAAAACTAAAAATAGAACTATCATATGGTCCCACTACTGGGTATATATCCAAATGATATGAAATCAATACATCAGACATATCTGCATTCTCATGTTCATTGTAGTTGTATTCACAATAGTGAAGATATGAAATTGATCTAAGTGTCCATCAACAGATGAATGGGTAATGAAAATACATATACAGTGGAATACTTTTCAGCCTTAAAAAAGAAGAAAATTTTGTCATTTGCAACAACATGGACGAAACCATACAGCATTGTGCTGAGAAAAATAAATCAGGCATAGAAAGACAAATACTACACGATTTCACTTAAATGTAGAATCTTAAAAAGCTGAACTTACAGAAGCAGAGAGAAGAATAGTGATTACCAGAGGCTGGTGTGTGTAAGAGTGTGTGGGGCAGAAAATGGGGAGATGTTGATAAAAGGGTACAAAGTTTCATTTAGGAGAAGTAAGTTTTCAAGATCTATTACACAGCATGGTGACCATAGTTAATGATAATGTCTTGTATATTTCAAAAATTGCTAACAAAGTAGATTTTAAAAGTTTTCACTACGAAAAAAGAAGAGTATGTGAGGTGATACATAATTTAATTAGCTTGATATAAATATTCTGCAATATATACATATATGAAAATGTCACATTGGACTCCATAAATATACACAATTATTATTTATTGATTACAAATAAATTTTTTAAGAAATATAAATAAGTGACAAGTAAATCATGTAGTCTCTGAAATAGATATGGGAGCCCAGATTGAAACACATGGCATAATGTATCTACCATTACAACCGGCCTTTGACCAGACCAAATGCTGAAAGAACATATTGGGAGGAGATATTTGACAGCTAACGAAGCAAATTCACATTTTCCAAGGGAGCAACAACAGTGGGGGAGTCTCAGATTAAAGTTGCATAGTTTCTGCAGGGTCTCTCGCAGTGCTGGATCCAAGGGTATGCTGTGCATCCAAGTAGTTCTTGAGGAGACCACAGGCAGGCCCTGATTTAGGGGAGTCCCTGGGGGAGCACATCCTGAATTCCAGCTCATTTTAAATGGAACCCACAGCCACATCCCACCCAACCGCAAGGGATACCCAGCCTATAAGCAGAGGTTAGGAAAGCTGTCCAGATTGAGACATCTCATCCAATAAACCCCCTGCCCAGTAGGAGTTTGTGAAGACAGAAGTGCATTTTGAGGAGCAATTTCATGCAATCGCTTGGTGAGTGAACAAACTGAGCTATGAAGCCAGATTTTCCCTCCTGGGCAACATCATTCAGAGACACATAACTCATGCTTGCAACACTTATTCAAGAGAGACCAGCTATGCTTGGTAGAGGCAGTTACAGGAAAGTGAAATGACCTAAGGGTTTAGTAAAGCCAACTGTTTCCACTTCTGAAAATAAAAATAACAAAATTTAAAATGATACAAAGTTCAAAGTTTAATAAATACATCCAAAGTCATTTACCAGCTCTAGATAGTGCAGAGTCTTTGTCATGGGGATGGTGTTTTTAGGTTTAGCATAGTTTATACCTGGCGAGCAGTATGTTGAGATAACATGATGAAGTGAACTGAACTTGGAAGTTTAAAGATCTGGATCAAAGTACCAGTTCTGTTCCTCACTCCTTACATGAACTTGTACAAGTCACTCAACCTCTCTGAATATAATGGGGAAAATGGGATGAGGGTACACGTCCTACACTTTCCAAAGACGGAGACTGCTGATGCAAGGAAACACTTCTCTCTCGTAACTAATGGAGCAAAATTCTGTGATGTGAATTTCAATATAGGGCCCATCTTAAGGTGCCACGAACCTTAGAACAGAAGAAGGATAACTACAGGAAGAAGACTTAGTGCAGATTCAGGAAAAGAAGAAGACAGAAACCAAAGTATAGTAACATGTTTTGATATGGATGAAAGGGAAGAAACAAGAGCTTGAACTAAGTAACTTGTACATTTTCTGAAAGATTGAGGTAAAGATAGCTGCTAATGGAGATGGAACAAGATTGGATCTTGAGCATGGAAAAAAGGAAGGGAGCAACCAAGGAAGGAAGGGAGAGAAAGAATGTTGACTGCCTACTCTGTGTTAGCCTCTGAGTCCAAATGTTCTATACTTTCCCTTGACTCAAATACTCTCCATTAGCTGTGTCTGGCTCAATCCTGCTTATTCTGAAAGACTTTCTTCAAGTGTCTTCACATCTTTGGAAGTCATTGCTCACTCCTCTGGTCTTCCATATGGTATAGCATTAAATTATGTTGAAATCAAACTATTTAACACCACATCTGTCTTTCTCAATAGACTCTAAGCTCCTTGAGGGCATGTATCATGTCCATCCCATTCTGAAGCCCCCATGCCTAGGACAAAGCTTAGCACACAGTAGAAACTTAGTAAATATTTCTGAGTTGAATACATAAACTTATATAATCCTCACAACAAACTGAAGCTGGAGAGTCAAGCAGGGCTGGAGAAAATAGTGCCAAAAAGAACTGAGATGCAGACACAAAGATTTACAGGTAATAAATGGGAACACTTAACACTCACTGTGACCTGACAACTTGTGTGGTTGTTGTAGAACATCTGACCAGAGATTCTTGAATGCCAGTCTACTATACTCACGCCAGGTTGGCTAACAAGAATCACATGGAAAACTTATTGAATGTATAGATCCTGGGAGTGTTCCCAAATCTGAAGAATCTGGGCTATGGTTTGAATATGGTTGGTCCCAATGAAAACTCGTGGTAAGGCTTTTTCCTCAATGAGGCAGTGTTGTGAAGTGGGGCCTAGTGGGAGGTGTTTTGGGTCATGGGGGTAGATCCATCATGAATAGATTAATGCCATTTTGCAGAAGTGAGTGAGTTCTCACTCTTATGGGACTGGATTAGTTGTCATGAGAGGAAGTTGTCACACAGTAAGGCTGTTCCCTTTGGTCTACCATCTTTTGCACACGTCCACTCTCCTTTTAGCTTTGCCGCCATGTTGTGACAGAGCACATGGCCGTCTCTAGAAGCAGAGAAGATGCTGGCTCCATGCTCTTGGGCTATCCAGCAACCAGAATTGTGAGAGAAATAAACCTTTTTCTCTATAAATTATCCAGTCTCAGGTATTCTGTTAAAGCAACATTAAATGTACTAGACAATCTGATTCTTATCAAATCTTCATTTCAGTAATGACATCTCACATCTGTACATTTGCTCCCCAGAAGGTGATCATTCTCAGTAATTTACCTTTCACTTCATCCTTATTTAATCCATCACCAATTCCTGTCCATATGTCCTCCTAAATATCTCTTGCATTCACCAACTTTTCTCTATCCCCACTATTACTATCCTTTTACAAGCACATGGACCACCACCAGGGACTCCTGATTTGTTGACCTAATTCTATGTTTGTTCTTCTTCCTATTGCAGGCAAAGTGATCTTTTTAGGCAAAAATATGACTCAAGATTCACTCTCTTAATGAATTCCCATGGAAGGCCTCCCATAGCTCTTAGAATAAAGAATAAAATAATAAAAAAAAACTCCATAAGATAGTCTAAAAGTTTCTTGTTGGTCTGGCGCCTGCCTACCTCTCCAGTTTCCTCCCTCTGTCTTCTAGCCACAGGACTGCCTTTAGCGCTTCAAATGTCACCTGCCTCCAAATGTCCTTCTGACTGCAGGGTCTTGACACAAGCTGTTTCATCTGCCTGAATGTTTCCTACACTCCCACCTACATTCACTAATTTGACTTCTCATTTTTTGGAACTTAACTCAGACAAAGTTAGGTCCTGCCACTGACACACTCATAGCACCCTGAAATGTCTCTTTATCACAGTTTATGATTACATATTTATTTGTGTGAATTGACTGATGACTCTATGTCCACTCATCTCATTTAAGACTGTAAGCTACATGGATCCAGGGCCAATGCTAGCTTTACTCAGTAGTCTATCCCCACGGCCCAGGCCTGTGTCCTGACCTATAATGGGTGGTCAGTGCATGAGTGTTAAATGGACACATGAATAAAGTAGTTCGTCAAGGGCTGGGCTCAGGAATCTCAATTATTATAACTCTCTCTCAGTGATTTGATGCATATCTGGGGAAAATTATCTAAGAAGTTCATCCCAAGCTGAGAACCCATGATTGTAGGAAAATGATTCTACTTCCCTGCACTTCACATGTGCACATTCATGGGTACCTCCATAAGAAATGTTTTAAAGCATGTAGGGCCCTTGGTAGGACTTTAACTCTTTGTACAGAAGAGACATTCTGTGAATCTTGCTGGAGTGGCCAGCAAATCTGGCTCCCTGCTATGCCCAGACAGTTTCTAATTTCTCTTCAGCCTAGTTCAGTTCAACAATTATTTAATAAGTACTTTCTCTGAACCAGGCAATCTTCGGCTTGGTACCAAGCCTAAATCCTGCCTTCAAGAAGAACTCAAACTACAGGGGAGAATACACATGAAACCAAATAATTGTGATTCAGTGTAAAATACATAGGAACTGACAAATGCACAGGGAATCATAGTAGCCCAGTGGAAGGCGGGGGCGAGTGTTCTGGGACAGCTTCCAGGAAGAAATGTAACTTGAAACAGGCTTGGAAAGATGAATAAGAGTTTATCAGCCTGTCAAAGAGGCAGGGAGGGCATATACAGACATGAAAATTGCATTTTGAAAATGCAAAAGTGAGGAGCCAGGGAATAGTTGAATATGTCTGGAGAACAACCAGTAACTGCATAGCAGAAGCTGTAGATGTGAGACAGGCATAATCCAGTCAGGTTGGAGAAGACTGAGGGATTGTGAGGCATCTTACATTCCTCTCAAAGTCATGCCCTTTTCTTCCTCCTCTGCCACCCCAAATTCAGGCTCACTGTTCAGACTTCCCTTAGCCCTGGCCCCCTTCTCATGTTCCTTGATTAGTTCTTAATCCTCAAACTCAACATTGCAATACCTGCCCAGCTTATTTCACAGGCAGGAGACCTAATGTCTTCACAAGAACCCATCTTGCTGAGATTGTCACTGGCAGATTTACTTCCAGTGTGATTGTTGCAAGAATTTGTCTAATGGAACGAATGATCAACCTTGAATAAAAGGGATTATGAAAAACTTAATGGCATTGTAGCAATGTGGCTGTTAATGAAATACAGTTGGCTGCTCCTGCCATTTGGCACTGGCCAACCTGACACTGTCAACATCACAATACGATATTTGTTCCTAATTATTTTAGAGCAACAACTGAAATACAATAAGTTATTAATCATATTTATTATAAGTATCAATTTGAGAAATTTCCGACATGTCAGAAGATAAATAGGTTTATTATGAAAAGCAATTCTGCTTGGTGCATGCCGACTGCTGCTGTGTAATAAATAGTCTCTGTAGGAAAAATTTTTTTAAAAAAAGTAAAGCAAAACGTAGTACTGAAAACAAAAGTGAAGCACCAAAACCCTTCAAATTTCTGCTGTGTCCATGGGCCAGGCATAACCAGAATACCTCATGTCTTTAGAACATTTAGCAGGCTGGAATGAACCAATAGGACATTCCAGACTCTCAGAGAGAGAGAGAGAGAGAGAGCACGCAAGAGCAAGAGCAAGGGAAGTATTGTGACTGGGATTCCAAAGAAAAGGAACACTAAATATATTACAAGTCTTATTCCTTCACTTCTTTCAGGTGTTCATTTAAATATCTCTTATCAGAACAGTTTTTCTAGCTACCTCATTAAAGAAGCAGTCCTCTCCAACCTTGTTTTTAGATTTTATTTATTTATGATTATTATTTTTATTGATACATAATAGATGCACATATTTCAGGGTATATGTGATAATTTGATGCATTCATTTAATGTGTAAAGATCAAATCAGGGTAACCGGGATATCAATCACCTTAAATATTTATCTTTTCTTTATGCTAACAGCATTCAAATTATTCTCTACTAACTATTTTGAAATGTACAATAGAGTAATGTTAACTATAGTCACTTATCCTCCTGATCTATCAAAGGCTAGGTATTTCTTCCAACTATATATTGTACTCACTCATTAATAACTCTGTAACTATATCTATATTGCTTTCTTGAAATTTTCCCCTGTAGGCTATACACCAAATGAGAGCTGAGCATTCGTTCTGTTCACTGCCCAGCACATGTATGCCTGGCCTATAGCAATCAAAACTATTTGTGGAGTAAATGAATGAATTAACAAATGAATGAGTGAACAAATGAATGAATTAATCAATCAGTGGCAGTGGCTTTCTGAACTAAATTTGAATTAGTTCACCTCTTTAAAATATTTCTTCATTTCTTGCCTATTCTTGGTCCTCTATATTCCAGCCCCACTTTTGTTCCTCCTCACTGGAGCTTTTTTAATAGTGTCCAAATTTATTGTTCTTTTCGACTGTCTTCAATCTCTTCTCACTATTACCAGCAAAATAACGTCATGAAAAATATTGCATTATCTCCTTGCTTCACTGCACAGGTTAAAATCTTTCAAAAGTTCCCTCTGTTAGGAACGAAGCTAAAAATCCTCAGCATGGCATTGCAAGACACCTCATGATCTGGCCCTTTCCTGTTTCCCAGCTCCATCCCCTACCTCTGCCCCAGGTAAGCAAGTGGTCTAGACATACCTAAAAAGGTGTCTTCTTAAGTGTGCCACTTCCTCTCATGTGTCAGAGACTTTGTGTTGCTCTTCTCTGTACCTTGTGGTTGGAATGCCTGTCTTTTCCTACTGCAGACACACACACACACACACACACACACACACACACAGACTTTCAAACAAAGGATGCTCATAAGTCACCCACAATTTTCGGAACAGTATCACAAGTAGATAAAAATAATTCTCAGGCCGGGCACGGTGGCTCACGCCCGTAATTCTAGCTCTCTGGGAGGCTGAGGCGGGCGGATTGTTTGAGCTCAGAAGTTCGAAACCAGCCTGAGCAAGAGCAAGACCCTGTCTCTACTAAAATTAGAAAGAAATTGATTGGACAACTAAAAATATATAGAAAAAATTAGCCGGGCATGGTGGCGCATGCCTGTAGTCCCAGCTACTCAGGAGGCTGAGACAGGAGGATCGCTTGAGCCCAGGAGTTTGAGGTTGCTGTGAGCTAGGCTGACGCCACGGCACTCTAGCCCGGGCAACACAGTGAGACTCTGTCTCAAAAAATAATAATAATAATAATAATAATTCTCAACAGTAAAAATTTTTGTACTTAGTTTCATCTTGGAATAGCAGGTAAATCATCATTAAGAAAAAACTTTTGGGTAGAAGAAGGAGCATTTGAATGTCTTTGAAGTCTGAGGTAGCAGGTAGTGGTAAGAATTCACATTCTTGAAAGTGTTATCTGTCAGGTAGTGGAGCCAGCCTTACAAAAGAGTTGTAACAACACCCCTGTTTACCTACAAGATTCGAATCACTTCAGGGAAGTGCCCTTCATCGTGGGGTTGCTGAATCCTTCCCCTGGACCTCCAGAGACTTTTGTATTTTATTAAAGTATATGTCACAATGTATGACATTTCTTTGCTCAGATGTATGTTTCTTTACGTACAGGAGGCAGTCTTATTTAATTTATATTGTATTCTTAGTATCTATACGTCATCAGGCCCATAACAGGTATTCAATAGATGTTTTGAAGAATAAGAGATGGCTCACCAAGTTTAACACTGAATACAACTCTTATGGAATCATGGAATTTTTTTACTTTATTGTCAGCAGAATGGGCTATGAACATAGAAGTTAATAAAATAGGGACAATTGATTGCTGTGCTCTGAAGGTTTCTGTCTCCCCAAAATTCATATGTTGAAATCCTAACCCTTAAGCTTATTGTACTAGGAAGTGGGGCCTTTGGGAAGTGATAAGGTCAAGATGGTGGAGTTCTCATGAATGGGATTAGTGCCCTTATAAAGAAACCGTGGAGAGCTAGCTATCCCATTCTACTATGTGAGGACACAGCAAGAAGGTGTCATTCTACAAACCAGGACATAGGCCCCCCTCACCAGACACAGACCTGCCAGCACCTTGATCTTGGAATTTCGAAGCTCCACTGTGAGAAATAAATTTTTGTTGTTTTTAATCTACCAAGTTCAAGGTATTTTGTTGCAGCAGTCCAAACAGACTAAGATAGTGATGAAGCCCTGGGAATGGTGGGAAGGTAACTTCATGTGAATAGCTACAGTAAAGCCAGATGTTAGTAGTAGCAATGTTGGCCCATAAAATAGAAACTACCATTACAGTGTCTAGCATGCTACCTGCATATGATAGGTGACCAATCAGTCAATTGATTAATCAGTCTTCTAAAACCTGGGGCAGAAATTGACACAACATTGAAGTTAACATGCCTTAAGGAGACCCCGCCCCATTAGCCACTCACTATTTTCATGTTAGGACAAATAGGCTGTTTTTGAAGACTGTTCAAAGAAATATACAACCAAAATATATTTTAATTTTATTTGAGTTATCTTACCCATGACCCCAACTTGTTCTTACTAGGCTGATACAACCAGGAAGGACATTTCTATTAATAGCAGCAGTTTTTCCAATTCTCACTCCAATTTAGAAAAGGTTTGTAGGAAATCATAGCTCTACATCATTTCTTCCTATGAACTACATTGTTGGGTAGAATTTATTTCTCATAGACTTATTTAAGATCACTTTTTAACTACAGCTTTTGTCATATGGGATTTTTACAACCTTGTTTTCTGCTGGTACAAATGGCTTTTGATCTTTAAAAGGGCAGGGCTATATTTTCCTTCAAACATTTTAAATCACTAAAGAGAATTAATTTTTAATAATATGAGGGAAGAACATTTTACTCCTAGAACCTAAGAATGGAAGGCCAATAACTAGATGCTGGAAACATATTAATATTTTTTTAATTCCAACATCCAGACAGTTGGCATGAAAATAAAGGAGCCAGGAAAAAAATGCTGAAAATAAAAACAATGAAAGTGACAACTGAACATTATTTTCTGTTTGTGAAGCACTTCCACAAGTGGACACAAATGTCATCTCTTTCAATTTTATTCCTGAGATGAGTAGGAAATAAACCATTCCGGGATTCAAGGCTTAGCTTAAGATATGAGTGAGGTCATTGTAATCAGAAGAAAGGAACACAGAGTAACCCTGGAAGCATCATTGAGGATTTAGTAGCATAGGATAGAGAGATTTGCAATTAGCAGAAAGGACTATTGTCCTTCAACTTTCACTAAATAACACGAAGTGACAATTTCACAGTGAATTCTAGAACTCTTCAGGCTCTGATCAAAAGTCAACTCAATATGGGAGATTTTTATAGAAAAGAGTAAAATAAGTAATAAATGCAATGTGTATGTCATCACAGGGGAAAGGAAAACAGGAAGATACAACACCACAAGAAGACAAAAATGAATCTAACATTTTGGGACAAGATTGTGGGCATCCACAGGAAATTGGAGCTTGCAACTTCCTGCTCCATAACGATAAGCAATCTACTTGCTTTTATCTCACTTCTCAAAAAAGTAAGATGAATGGGGTTTTAGGTCCCAAAGAGGGGAATTTTAGCTGGAATCAGTGGTGTTACTTGAGTACAAATTATCCTCAGAGAAAAGTGAATAGGAAGCTGTCTGAACGAACAGATTATTTACAAAAATATGCATAATGGATTGCAATTTGGGATCCAACTCTTCACAGCTGATCACAAAATATTTACGCTCAATTATTTTGGTTTCTTGGTTCTTACCTGTTGTAGGTGGAAATGCATCTTTAAAAGAGATTAGAATGAAAAATGGTCTCCCATAGCCCTACAACATTAAAGGGAAGAGAAAGGAAAATGGCTGCAAAGGGTACTGGCAGGACACTCATGCCCAGATCAAGATTTGGCCGGCTTGTACTTCATTCATTCCTAGCTCTGCGTCAGGAGATGTAGTTCCTGGGGCCAAGTAGTAACATGAACACCTGAGAAAGGGCAGCCTGGTATAGTTGAAAGGGCATTGATTTGAGGGTCAAAAAACCCAGGTGTCTGTCTCAGCTGTGCTACAGTTAATCCAAGTCAAATATCACCTCTGGGCCTCAGCTTTTACCATTTGAAACAAAAAGAAAACCAAAACCAGAGGAATTAGACTAAATTACAATTTGGCAAACTACACAGCCTTCAGGCCAAATCTGCACACACCTATTTCTGTCTATAAAGTTTTATTGAAACTCAGCCATGCTCATTCATTTACATATTGCCTATGGCAGCTATTGTGCTACTGTGGCAGAGCTGAGTAGCTGCAACAGAGATCACATCCTCGAAGCCTAACATATTTACTTTTGGTCTTTTACAGAGAAAGTTCACTGAATAACACTAGAAACATTCATGGTCTAAGATGATCCTCTAAAAGATTAGGCATCAAAGTGTCCACTGTGATCACACATTGTGAAATGCAATCTTCCCAATCTATAACTCAGCACATGAATCAGCAGGTAAAGCTATCCATGTCAATTCTCGAATTTGAAATTCATTCACCTAAAAATATAGCAATATTTCTATATTTCTTATCATGTCTTGGTGTAGAATAAAGAAGTGCAGGGAGAAGAAAATCCCCTGGGCACTTTAAGTGTAATTTCACTTTCATTATGAGACCACTGAGGCTTTTCTTGAGCAAAGGAGAAAGTGTGAAATAGAATAAGGCATTCAAATCAATAGATTAAATTTATTGAAAGAATGAGTAATTGGAGCAATGTTACAGAATATCAAGCAGATTATACAGATAGCACATAAGTTTCCAGTTTGATTGAGTCAATTTGCAGGCCATCAAAGTACACAGAGAAGTAGTGGGTTTGCTCCAAGAGCCTTCAGCATTAGAATGTCGTCATTTTCCCTCTTTAGTTATTTAATATCTTCCTCATGTTCAGAGGAAGAAAGAAAGCAGTGATGAGAGAGGGAAGTAATGAGATCATTTTATAATTGCTTATAGAGATAACGATAACAGAAGCCTTTTTATACCTGCTATTATTTCATATTGTATTTACAGCTCCTTCCCTTGTACAGATTTAGGATAATAAATAGAGGGGTTGAACATGAAAGTCTTAGAGTGAGTCTAGAGAAGTGGTTGCCAAATATGCCTGGGTATTAGGACCACCAACAGGGCCTGGGCCCCAGACTGACTTAATCATGGTCTCTGGTGGTGGGGCCCAGGTAGTGATAGCTTTAACAGGATCCTTAGGGGATCCACTGTTCAGACAGTTTGAGAACCACCAATGGAATCCAACCTCTTCATTTTTTGGTGATCAAACCAAAGTGACCTGCCGATATATCACTGCCCCCACCACTGCATCGCTCATCCCAGATCATCTCTTTCAGAGAAAAACATCATGTTCCCAAGGCCCCACAGTGGCCCTGCAGAGACCATTCGTGATGTGACATGTCACCTCTCTGACCTCATCTCCTATTTCTCTTCACCCAGATGCCTCTAGCCAGGCGCCATGTTCTTCCTCAAACATGCCGAGCATACTCCTGCCTCGGGGATTGTGAACTTTCTATTTCCATTTTCCAGTTTGCTTCTCCCCAATAGCCACATGAATAGCATTTGCAGTTCATCCAAGTTTCTGTTCAGAAGTCACTAACAGAGAAATCTTCCTTGGCCCTACATTTATTTTCTTCTGAGCACCTACTATCACCTGACGTCTCATGTACCTATGTTTGTTAATTGTCTGTTTTGTGCTCAATTTGATTGTAAGCACTGTATGAGAACAGAAAACCTATATTTGCTCACTACTGTATTCCCAACATCTATATCTAGCACATCATAGATAATCAATATTCATAAATGAATCAATAAATGGACCTTCTAGATATTGTCCCCTGGACTGCCAGACAATGTACCAATGGAAAGTGGAGTAAAGAGCTTTGAAATCAAACAGATCTGGCTTGAATCCTTTACGCATGACTTTGAGCAAGTTACTGATTCTCGCTGAGCGTCAATTTCCTCTATGACAAGTGGGGGTATGACACTGAAGGACCATAGGGAGAATGGCATGGGGAAGGCCAGTAGGAGCTCCTGAGGCAAGTAAGGCTAAAATGGGCCTCAGGTTTCGGTTCTCCCCAGCAGGAGTTCCACGGGGCTGTGGAGTGGATTAGATTCCCCACTTGGACTACAGAGGAGTCAGAAGTATGCTCTAGCTATTTCTTAATCCTGAAAGAGTGGGAGATTGTGTAACCCTCATTAGTGCCCTTTTGAACCATGTTTCATCAAAATATTGTGAAACAGGGAGCAACAAGGAGCCTCCTCTGGCCAACATGCATCAAGGCTTGTGCTAAGTAGGACTTGCTCAGAGGACAGAAGGGATCCCTGGCAGCCTTGCATAGCCTCCCCCCCCACCCCGTGCCTTTGCTCTCATGGGGCTGACTGGGGAGAAGCAAGTAAGCCCCATGGAACTACTGGGCCAAATCCCTAAGCAATCCCCCAAGGCCATGTAGAACAGCAATGTCCTTTGTCCAATGTCTCCCAAGGTGAGAGTTAAGGTTTATAGTTTTCAGAAGAGACAAGGGAGGAAAGAAAAGAACAATGATAATTATATTGAAAACTTATGTTCTGGGTAACTGGCTACTCACTTTCACAGTCCAGCCACAATTTTCTTTAATCCTATTAATCTATAAATAGGGTTATTGTCCTCATTTTCCAGATGAGGGAACAAGACTTGGCAAGGTGTAGTAGTTAACAGAATTATGTAGTTCTTTACTACATGAACTTGCAATACCATGCTCTTCCCTGAGACTTGATTCTATCTTGTACCAATTCTGTGACCTTAGAAGCTGTGCCTCATCTTGTCTATTTGTGTTCTATTTTGCATACATAATGACAACAAAAATAATAATACTTACTCGTGGAACTATATGAAGATAAAATAAACTGTTGAGAGTAATACACTCAGCTCAGTGACTCACCCACACTATGTGCTCAACAAATGTTTGCTATTATTATCTAAATAATATTATCAATAAAGTAACTCAACCAGAGACAGAATCCAAGATTCTGACTCTAGTTTACCTGATTCTAAGCTGCTTCTTTTCTATAGCACTACATTAGTCCATTAACTCGGGCCACAGCGTGGACCTTATGGCCCAAGAAATTCACATCCTTAAAGAGCTTGAACTGCACAGCTTCCATAGTCTCTTCCAAATATTAAGATTCTGTAATTCCTGTGGGAGAGTTAAACAACTTTTCTGAGAGTTCTCCAGGAAAGGAAAAGTCTGGAATGTTCCCTAGAAACACATCCCTTTAGAGTACCTCCCTTCTCTTCAGGATGCTGAGGACCTCTGGCCTCCATGGACTTCATCCTCTCATACAATTGGTTCCCCTCACAATTAGTTTCTGGCACTCTCATCAAAGTGATCTCTCTCCAAGGACATGAAACAGGATGAAAAACAAATCTTGTATTATAAACTCACAGTGCGATCAGGGCAGGCACAGCAAAGGAGGTTGTGGGAATTGGAGGTCAACAATGAGAGACAGCCTCCTGCCCACCTCTCCCAGGTGATTTGTAGGGCCAGTACCTATGCCCTTTTATGCCCCAAAATATTCCCGTTACAGAGTGACGCCTAAGGAACAGAGCCTCTAAAGATTTTGCCTAAAATTGGAATCATTTTTCTGCCTTGTTCCAAGTCATAGTAGGAAAGCAGATTGATTTCTTATATCCAGAAAGTATCAGGTTTGTCCCATAAAATCATCAGGGCAACTGTGGTTTCCCTCATCTCCTGACAGCACAGATGAGGAGAAGGAGCCAAAAGACACAGCATCTCTCTTCCAGTGAATACTCAACTTCAAAGAAGAAAGTGACCACTGTTAAAGAGGTGAAGTCATAGCCCCAGCAAACCTTTGAAGCTGGAAGAGAAGATGTAAATTAAGCATAGACAAGTAGGGTATAAAAATAAAATCCCTGAAGGAAAAGCAAAACTCCCCTGCAATGGGTGTGAAAGTAACGGAAGTTGACCAAGGTAAGGAGGAGATAAACAGGGTTGCATGATGTAATCACACTATGCAAAGGCAAATTAGATGAAAAATATAATGAAAATTCATGGAAGTTGTAAATTGTCTATTTTATCTGAGAACTTATAAACATCAGAGTGGAAGCAAAGTCAATGTTCTCAATATTCAGTTAATTATAAACTTTTGTTGCAGACAGGAAACATGCTTTTATTCTCTGTTTCTGTAAGAATGTTGTTTTGGTATATGACAGGGCAGTGGGATTCTGTATCTAGTGTAGGCATACATGCCAAGTGTCATTCCGGAGTCCTTTGCAGGTTTTTTTCCCTTATGTCTCATTAGTTGAATAATTCATTTGTGTATTCATTACTCATTCATTTGATAAACTGTTTTTGTGCCTGCCATACACCAGGCACTCTACTAGATGCTAGACAAACAAAGATGAGAATGACATTGTACCTGCCCTTAAAGAGCCACAGTCCTATATAAAAACCCATTTAAGTTGGCTATTAAAAACAATGTAGTTAGTTTGTGATAGATGGAAGCAAATGTTTCTGAAGAAGCAACTGGTTTCAAAGGAAGACAGAGAGTAGATGTTCTAAGAGTATCACTCCCCAAATTCATGTCTACTAGAACTTCAAAATGACAACTTGCTTGGAAATAGTCTTTGCAGATGCAATTAGTTATGTTGAGGTCATAGAGTGAGTTCTAAATCCAATGACTGGTGCTCTTATAGGAGAAGAGAGCATACTCTCAAACACATACACAGGGAAGAAATCAATGTGGTGGTTGAGGTACAGATTGAAGTGATGTAGCTATTATATAAGCCATGAAGGCCAAGGATGGCCAGGAGCCATCAGAAACCAGAAACCAGGAAAGGCAAGGAGGGATTTTTCCCTGGAGCCTTCAGAGGAAACAAGACCCTGCCAATATTTTAATTTCAAACTTCAAGCATCCAGAACTGTAAAAAAAAAAAAAAAAAATTTGTTTTAAACTACTCAATTTGTGGTCCTTGGTTATGGCAGCCCTAAGAAACTAATATACAGAAAAAGGGCACTCAAAGCAATAGTGGTGAGAAATGAGATATCATAATAAGTTTTATGGTGACATCATGTGATTTTTAATATGGATTTTGCTTTGGGAAACTACCACTTTCATTGTCAATCAAGGTACTTTGTTCCACTCATCAAGGGGTGGCCCATATGCCAGCTGGAGCATTCAGATTCTCTCTTCCTACAGTTTGGATCTTTATGCCAGTTATAGCTCCCAGAAGCTACTGGCAGTTTTGCTTCCTTGATTCTAGGAGCTACCCTGGTTCCTGGGCTTTCTGAAACCCAGTTCTTTGGCTTTCCCTTCTTTATTTGCCTAGGTTAACCAAAATTGGCAATTATTGCTTGCAATAAGGAAGTCTAACTGATACAGGGCCCATGATGATTTTTTTCTTGTTATTCTTTTACAAAGTACATGATAATCTTCGCTGTCTAATTTCATCTTTATTTTTATTTTTCTTTGTTCTGCCTCAAGAAAGCTTTTGCTCTATTTATGGCTTCTTCTGGCAATGATGGAAGATCCTAAGGTACATTTTTATAAGCGTGTTCTACCCCTGGATAAAATAACATCTTGGTTCATCAAGGTCTCTTCATTTGGAATCTCTTTTCCTTTAATTAACTTTACATATCAAAAATATCCATTTTTTTTTTAGACCTAAGAAATGCCTTGAAGAAGGAACAAGAACTAGCACAGTCATTGGGGTTTAATTGGGCTTTAACTGAGGCTCCATCAACTGTATGTGGACTACATTTAGAGCAATCACTTCACCTTCCTGAGCCATGGGTTTCTCAGATCATATCCTACCCCTGAGTCATTTTGGGGATCAAGAAAGTATCATATGTCAAGCACTCAGCCCAGCGCCTGGCATGTAGAAATACTAAAAGTATTGGTTTTCTCCCTTTTTTCCCCTCTTCTAATCCTGGCCCTTCAAAAGCTTTGCTAACCACCTTCTAAGGACATGGAACCCCTTCCCCAACCCCACAAACGTAGGACAATGTTATTTGTCAATTCAATCCAATCTCAAAGCATGTTTTGCTTTTGGAAGTTTAAATATTCATTTCTTTTTCCAAGGTATTTATATTCATTTAATGAGAGGGAAACAATGCCTTGAGTCATTATATGTGCATCTATGTCTTTCTAAATGTGCACAAACATTTTACTTGGATATCTCCAGGTTGCACAAGAAATGCTGAGATAGATTTTCATTTACATGGCTTCAGGATTCATTTCAATGGCATCCCAAACATTGTTCTAACAGAATGGCCAGCCAGCCAGACCTGCTTAATCTTGTCAATCAATTGATATTTTTACACCTTCAAAGGTATACACTATTGACTGTGCATCTTTCTCAATTGCATCCAACAAAAACTGACTTCTCGTGGACACAACTTGATTTCCCATTTGACATCTTCATTTCCACACCAGCATAAGGGAATTATCAACGCTTGCTTGGACCAGGCTATTAAAACAGCTACTTGGATAGTTGTTCCCAGTATGTTTTATCTGGTAAGACATTTACCTCATAATTACCACTTGGAAATTTCTAGAAATAAGTCATCTGTAATATCAGTGTACTGGTCCATCAACTGGGTCAGAAGTTTCTTCTTGGTGATATCCTCCCATGGCTCCCATCACAATCTCTATTACCTCTAGGGTAGCAATTACCACATTTTCCCATAACATGAATGATCATATAATTTTATCATTCAAACTGGGACACTTTCAAGAGTGAAAAGGGGCATAGTTAATAAGGTAGAACAATAGGAATAAACTGAGACTATCTTAAGAAAAAATAGGTCACTCTAATTTTAACCATCAGTTCTATCCTGTCTCCTCCTCTACATAGCAAGTTCCCAATCACATTTAGCTTATTCTCTGCTCTAACTCCAGCACCTAACATAGTGCCTGGCACAGGGAAGGCTCTCCACTTCAATCATGTGCCTGTGTCATGGCAAGAACATAGATAATCTCCTCCAGTGTTACAATCCTTCTGTTATAATCACTAACATACAGCATATGTTAGAATTACATCATGCAGCATTGTCCAGTCACCTCTTTCTGCCTGATTTGCCCTTCAAGAGCCCTGAACTCAACTGCATTAGGGGACATTCTTGTATTCCTGTAGCATCCTGTCCTTATATCTTTATGCTGAGCATGCTCTAGAATAATTGTTGTTTTATAGAAGATCTTGACCATTGAGCCTATGAGCTCCTCTGGGCTCCCTTTCATCTCTATACCAGCATTTAGCACAGAGCTTGTCACAGAATAAGAAAACATACATGCTAGTTGAATGAAGGGATGGATGGATTCATATGTGAAAAAATGAAATATCCAGACTGAAAATGAGAAAATCCCATTTTCCAACTCGCTCTTTGGTTTGCCTGATAGTAATTATTTAGATACTAGGTAATATCTACATAGCATCATGGACCCACAGACTAATATAAACTCAGAGACAATTCCAGACATTAGAAAGGTAGAAAAGTATTCTACTATATCATAAAAGACTAAATCTGATGTTAGAGTCACCAATGGCATGATGCATTTAAAGGTGAGCATAGGGCTAATGTTCACATAAAAATCATTCCGCTATTTGTTGCTGGTTAAAATTTTTATTCAATCTCATGAGAGAACAAAGAGAGTGATTAAGAGCCTAGCAAACAGAATTCATGAGAAAAGGTTAGACGAATTGGAATTAATTAGCTCAGAGAAAAAATATATATACATAGCCATTCAGTGAAATTTCATTATCCAATATCAATTTATTCAAATGATGGCATAATTTAAACTGACAGCTGTGTTTCTGATGAATAAATGACCCACTGTAGTTCTTTAAAAAAGAAAAAATGATAATCAGAAACCATTTTAACTTATATCATTTTTTAAAAATTCTGACCTCTTCTATTTTAGACTGTCAAGGATTTATTTTACATGAAATCTTCTGGGCCACACTGCATGGCAGTGGAGGTGGTGATTTAACAGCTATGATCAAAGGGGGTCGTGTCCTAGCCCTTTTTTGCTCTTAATTTCCTATGTTCAAAAAAGGCAAACATAAGCATGTTTTAAAAAAAAAAATCCTATTCCCCAAAATGATAGCATTTGTTCATTCATTCAACAAGTATTTATTGGAGAACTACTGCATGCCAGGCTCTGTGCTAAGCGCTGGGAATATAGAAGTTACAGCAGACAAGCTATCTGCATTATTGTAAAAAGTTTCAGTGAAAATTCCTCCCCTGCCAATGGTGTCTGGAAATCATTAGAAAGTCACATTGCAGGTTAAGGCATCTTCAAAGTATACATATTCAGATTTGGGGGGAAGGGAAGCAGTAATTTAAGCTATTATTTGGATTTTTTTCACGCAATTATTTTTCTGATGAGTATCTATCCAAGAGAAAATGGAATACAGATCAAATGAGTTTTGAAAGTTAAAAAAAGTAAGATAAAAAATGGTGCTGGGAAAACTGGATATCCACGTACAGAAGAATAAAAATCAGCGTTATCTCACCCTTTATACAAGAATAAACTCAAAATATATTAAAGAAATACAAATGGCCAACAGATATATGAAAAAAATGCTCAACATCTCTAATCTAATCATCAGGGAAATGCAAATTAAAACCATAATAAGACATCACTGTACACCTGTTATATTGGCTATTATCAAAAAGATGAAAGATGAAAAGTGTTGAAGAGGATGTGGAGAAAATGGAACTCTTATGTACCATTGGTGGTATCATAAATTAGTACAGTCATTTTGGAAAATAGTATGGAAAATAAAATTAGCAGCCATCCCACTGCTGAGTATATACTTAAAGTCAGTATACCAAAGAGATATCTGTACTCTCACGCTCATTGCAGCATTATTCACAATAGCCAAGCTGTGGAAACCACCTAAGTGTTCAAAAACAAATGAATGGAGTAAAAAAATGTGGTATATATACACAATGGAAGCCTTTAAAAAAACAGGAAATTCTATGATTTGCAACAGATAAGCCTAAGGAACATTACGGTAATTGAAACGAGCCAGGCACAGAAAGATGCATACCATATGATCTCACTTATATGTGGAAGCTAAAGAAGTGGAACCCTTAGAAGGAGAGAGTAGAACTGTGGTTATCAGTGACCAGGCAGGGGTGTGGGGCTATGGTGTGGGCAGGAAAAGGTACAAAGTTATAATAGTTACATAAGAGGAATAAATTCTAGAGATCTATAGCAAAGCAAGATAACTATAGTTAACAATACTGTATTGTATATTTCAAAATATTCACAAGAGAGGATTTGAAATGTTTTCACCACAAAGAGATAATAAGTATTTGAGGTGATGGGTATGCTAATTACCCTGAATCGATCATTCCACAATGTTTACATATGTCAAAACATCACATTATACCCTATAAATATATATAATTGTCTATCAATTAAAAATTTAATTTTTTAAAAAATTATGAACAAAGGATGAATATTTTAAGAACTTAGGATCAAAAAATGTTAGAGCTAGGAAGTTCCTAATGTTTAGCTGAGAAATATGAAGTTCACAGAGGTCATTTGACATGCACAAGTTCACAAACTAAATTAGCAGTAAAATCAAGACTGTAATTCTGGTCTCAGGTTTATATATATTTTAAAATACACAGTAATTCTTTAATTTTAACAACTATCCAGTGTGTAAATTTCCATAATTATCTCTTAAATTTTCATAACTCTTTGGACAAATGATTCTTAATTTGAGACCTATGGACACGGTGGGTCCATAAACTCTCTGAAATTGTATGTGTGTTTTTCTGGGGCAAGAGCTTATAGATTTTTTCTGATGTTCCAAGGAGAGAGTGTTCTCCATCTCTCTTTTAGGCAGTTGTAATAGTCTCTAATAGGTATATTGACTACTATCTAGTGCTCTTTTCACCATCCATATTAGTTAGTAATTGCATTCAGTTACTAATAATAGCTCTTAGTACATGTTTGCAAATAAAAGAACCCAACAATGATGACTCAAATACATCAAAATGTATCCACTCACATAAAATCCAGAGATAAATAGTTCATAGTGCTATAACAGTTCCCAGACTCCTGTCATTCTGCTTAACCCTTTTTGTATGTAGCTACAATCTTCAAGATTACCATAAGAAAGCTGCTAGACCTCTAGCTATCAGTGGTTTTTTTTATTTTTATTTTTATTTTTATTTTATTTATTTATTTATTTATTTTTGAGACAGTCTTGCTCTGTCTCTGGGCTAGAGTGCAGTGGTGTTATCATAGCTCACTGCAATCTCAAACTCCTGGGCTGGAGTGATCTTCCTTCCTCAGCCTCCTAAGTAGCTCAGACTATAGGTGTGTACCACCACTACACCTGGCTAATTTTTTTTTAATATTTTGTAGAGATGAGATCTTACTATGTTGACTAGGCTGCCTTTGAACTCCTGACCTCAAGCAATCCTCCCACCTCAGCCTTCCAAAGTTCTAGGATTACATGTGTGGGCCACCATGCCCAACCCTCACATAGTCTTTAATTAAGTACATTGACATTAAGCACATTGACATATAATATATTCAGTTTTGTTACCAAGTGGAAAAAAAATATTGAGTAGGCAACTTGTAATCTATCCCACATCATTGTTAGGAGAGAATTTTCAGTGGGTCTCTAGTATTTCTGCACATCTTGTAGAGAGAGTCACTGCCTTTTTTTGTTCTGGACTGGTTTTTCAAGGATGTTTATGTAGTGAACAGTCTTGGAAGCTAGAGATAGTGTTTCCCTTCAGAGTAGAAGGAGATTTGTTTATTGTACAATATAATAAAGGTAATGTTTCTCTCCAGGGCAAAATTTAGGCATACTCATTGCCCATTACAGAAGATTTAGTTTCCTAAACTCAGTATTCCTTTCCTATAACATTATCTATCATGCGTGCAGGCATCCCATGGCTCTATTCATATCACTCTATGGGAATTGAGGCATAGGGAATTGGCTTACTCTGTTTATTGTTACTGTTGTGAGTAATGAACTGTTTTTTGTCTCTGACTCAGAAGTCTCATGTCTTCTGCCAACAGCCATGGTAATTCAACAGACTAATTTGCTAGCTTGCAAGTAAAGTAAAATCTCAGACCCTTCACAGTTCTTGACAATCATCCATAACTTCCTTTGAATGATATAACATCTAAGGTGTCTAATCCCAAGGTGTGTAGATGCAGTAGGTGACTAATACATACTTGAATAAATAAACAAGTGAATAAATGAGAAAAGGTTCCACAGGGCCTTTTAATGAATCAGGCCACTTGATATAAAGTCCCAGCTATACCGCCAAGAAGCCTTATAATCTTCAGAAAAATCATTTATACTCTCTAACCTTGGCTTCTTAAATTAGTAGTCTGCATTTTCTCCTTCCCCTTGCTCAACCTTTGTTTACTCCCTAACCTCCTAATATTTGGCTTTGGCCCTTGTCACTGTTCTTCCAGGGTCTCTAGTGACCCACTAACCGGCACAGCCAACTGACCTTTTTCACTCCTTATCTTATTCCCTGCTACTCTGTTGACATTTAACCCAAAACTCTTTCTCCCCTTGCCTTCAGTGATACCTTTTTCTCCTAGTTTCTTCTATACCTCCAGGAAACTATTTCTCTCTCTCTTCTTCCTTCCTTAATTGTTGGTACACCACGAGTTTCTATCCTCTCCCTAGCTCTCTTCTCACTGTATATATACAATAAAGTCTATATTTCAAGAAAAAAACAGTTTTAATTACCACTTATGTGCTGATGACTTTTTAATCTCTATCTCCGGCCCAGATTCTCTCCTAAGCTCCAAAGCTATATTTTTATTATCTCTACCCAGATGTCCCATGAGAAAGAACTTCAAATGAAAACATGCTCAAAGATAAACTTACTATTTATTTTCACCCCTCTCAAACCTGGTGGACCTGGAATCTCTCTCTTGGGGAATGGCATCACCATCCATGATTTTTGTCATGACATAAATCTTAACTACTCTATGGCCAAAAACATTCCTATCCAGGTTCTCATGGTCATTTCATCAATAGCTCTCAGCATCCTTGTCTTCCTTCCCAGTGCATTGACATTAATTTAGGCCCTCATTGTCTTCCACTCAGGCCCCACCTTCAAACTGTATCCCCAGAATCGGCCCTATTGGATCATAATTCATAATTTCTCAAAAGTCATCAGAATGAATCCCCAAAACAAAAATCTCATAATACTATTGCCCTGATTAAAATCCTTCATTAGCTTTTCTCAGTTGGAAGATAAGGAGAAAGTTCAAACTCTTTAGCACGATCTGCAAAACCCTCCTTAACCGATCCACTGCCTGCCTTTTCAGCTTCACTTCCTATTTCTCTTTAGTTCCCAGCCTATGTCTCAGCCACAATGAACCACACACAGTGGCCAGTACATGTCCTGTTAATACAGACCTCTGCACCACTAGATAGACTGATTTGTCTGCCTGCTATTCAACATGACCTCCAAACCCAGTGCAGAAATCTTTTATCCTTCAAATGCTAGCTCAACTTTTTCTGGCCCTGGGAAGTTTACCCTTCACTATCAAACTCTCAATCTTACGACTGGTTGATTACTCCCTGCCTGGGGCTTCTCTCCACCTTGAAGAATCTTTTTATAGCATTTATTATGCTGTACTATACTAACATGTTTACATGTCTCAATCTAATAATAAAATGCGTCTTATTTACATTTATATGCCCAACACAGAGCACAAATCCAAGTGCATAGTAGAGGGTCAATAAAAGTATTTTAAGTGGTAAGAAAGCTGGAGAATTTGAGTAAAACCAGTAAAAAGGCAGTCACTGCAGAGGAAGGAAAGGAAGGAAGGACGAAATCTACCTTCTTCAAGATTTGCCTGAAATAAACCCTAGGATGTTCTTAGGCAATGTTCACCCTCCTGGGCCCCAAAATGAGAAATCAAGTTCACCAAGAAGTAATGAATTGGGAATTGCACATATCAGTACAGTGACCTTCATCTCCCAGTCAGTCCAAAGATAAGCCAGTGGAGAAAAGGGCAGCTACCAGGCAATGGTTTGTCCTGAACAACAAACATAAAGAACAAATTGTGACCCTTGGGAAACCTTGTAGTTAAGAAGCACACAGTCTGGCCTAGACTGAGGCTGCAAGTGCAGATTAGAAGAAAGTGCACCGGGCAGGGGAGAGGGTCGGAAGGCTTAGGTGGAAGTGTCTCTCCAAAACTCACCACTGCTGGGTCCTTGAGTGGCTTCCTTTACTTCTCAAAACTCCTGTTTCCCCATATGTAAAAAGGGAATGATAATTATACCTACTGCATGGTTTTTTTAAGAGGATTGAAAAAGAAAATGTGTATGGAATGTTTTCAAAGTGCCCAGGACAGGATAAGTGTCCAATAAATGTTAACCATTGTTTATAGGAAAAAGAGTATCAATAAGCCAGTTTTCTCTAAGCACCCAATCCTTTATTTATAGAAGGGAGTTGGTCTCCTTGAGCTGTGTGAAGATTAAATAAGAAATATATGCAAAGGCTCTTCCTAATTTAAAACATTATTCACTTGAAAAACTATTTTATTGTTATGATTACAAGAAGTTAAGGATCAAAAAGTAGCCAAGAAAAGCAAAACTATATTTGTGGGATTAGCTCAGAACAAAAGGGTGATACTTTTATGTATGAGCAGCCTGAAAAAACAGCCTTACGCATGGGAGGAATAAGTACTACTGCTCTATATTAAGCATATTCTATGGAGGCTGTATGTTTTTTTATTAATTTATTAGCTAACTTACTAATTTCTTCCAACAATGTGCCTTTCTGATATTAATATTATCGGTATTAATATTATTGTCCTTATTTGAGACTAAGAGATACACAGAATATTAATGTAACTTACAAAACACTCAAATAGGACTCACCTCTTTTCCAGCTATTCTGTAAGATATGATGGCAACCAAAATTGTGGCTACTATTGTTATTTACTTGGCTCAAATATCTCTCCTTCCTTATAACATGCGGGATTCTTTAAATCTAGATTTTATCACAAAACTTAGTTTTAAATGACTGAACACACCCTTTGAAATAAAATCATAAATAATTACTATAGTATTAAATGGTTACCGTAGCATTAATTGCCTCAAAATTACATATGGAACAACCCACACGCATGATGTAGCCTAACTCTGCTCTTAGTTTCTGGATCTTCCCTTTTTTTTAATTTCAGCATATTACAGGGGAACAAATGGTCCTCCTTCATTAAGAAATTGATAGCACCCGGAGTCAGGTATAACTAAGAAAATGTGTCTGTCTAGACTCCTTTTCAATCTTCCTACTCTCTTCACGCACATCCTATAATGCCCACTTATGTCTTCCATACCCCACAACACTTCCGTCTCAGATTGCCTGCACTCACGCAGTTGCTCAGTTGCTTCCTTTATTAGAAGTTTTATACTAATTGCATTTAACTCTCAGTCTTGTTGTGATCATTCTCTCAGAATTGACATGTTAAGTGCAGTCTTTATTATTAATTTTACTACAGATATCCACCTGCCTACTTGATATTTCCACTGAGATAGTCCACAGACAATTTAAATTTCACAAGTCTAAATTTGAACTCATTTTCTTCTTCCCAGCACAGATTCTCCTCCTGCATCTTATAATAGCAGGTAAAAATCTCATACCCAGGATAGCACAGAACAAAGTCAGACTGCTTGGGTTTAACTCCTGGTGCTAATGGTCCTGGCTGTATCACCAGGAGTAAATTATTACGCCCTTTGTGCCTCCTTTTGCTCATCAGATATTTATATTTTTTAACTCATAGCAGTTTATGAAGATTAAATGAATTATCATGTGTAAAATACTTGGAACAGTCCCAGGAACATGACAATTATTAAATATATAGGTAGTAACTCATCAGGAAACTCTAACCTGGAAGCCGTTCCTGTGCTCCCACATCCATTGGATCACTTACTTACTAATCTTTCAAATATATCCACATCAATGCATCTCCGTTTTCATCACCTCTGTTCCAGCCCCATCATATTTAATCTGAATAATGTAACAGGCTACAAAATGTTTCACTCACCTGTTCTTTCATCATGCACAGAGGTATATTCAATGCCTTACTTTGGACCCGAGAGTAAGAAGTAGTAATGGATGGGATAGTCACGATCTCCTCCTGCTCTTCCCACCACCAATCCAAAACAACCTGACAATATAATTACCCTGTGGTTCCATTGCCTTCATGTCAAAGTCAAAATGCCCACCATGCTGTGATCTGATTTATTTACACCACATCCTGTCTACTCCCCTCCATACGAATCTCAGCTGCAAGTGCTTACCTCTTTGCTTGTCACAGAAGGCTCCATGCTCCTTCTTTCCTTCGGGACTCTGCACCTGTATTTCCCCTGATCTCCCCACAACCCATCCTACTATTAGCTGTGTAGGTTTCGGGAAGAGATCTTCCCTCGTTCCCAGATCTGTGTTCCTTTAACTCGTGGAATTCAGTCTTATCATGACACAAAATTGAGTGACATTGCATTTTCTGGCTTATCCGTTTGCCCTTCATACTGTAGGCTGTATTTTTTAGGGAAACCTTAGCTGATGGAACAAATAAACTCTGAAACTTCAGTGGCTTAATATAGGGTTATATACATATGTATATATGTATATAAAATGTAGATCATGTAATATATATTTTATATATGTATAGTATATATTTTATATATAATGCACTATATATAAAGGTGTATAACAGATATTTTATATTATTATAGTTTATACATTTATATATGTATAATATATAAACTATGTCTATACAAAAGAACATGTTTCACAAGGCTTGATGTGAGTAGGGTGTGTGGATGTGGCTGTATGCCCTAAAGACATACAAATAGAATATTTATGTATGTTATATATATTTTATATAGCATTGTATATATAAAATATTATAAGAAAATGTGGGCTATATAAAAATATTTTATATAAATATATATAAATATTTGTATATAGCACATATTTATATATAGCATATAATATAATTTATTGTATTAAGGCAATATTGTAATAAGGCATAGTTTTTGCTGATGTCAGCAGTTGAATGCAGCTATTAATTATCAGCAAGTAGTTGTCCACATGTGATTCAGGCAATCATGGTACTAAGTCCTCTAGGGAACTGGATTCATCCTGCAAATGAAGAAAGAGAAAGTGGAGATGGCACATAGGTTACTTTGGCTGTTTCCTCCAAAAGTGATGCGTAAACCTTCTGTTCATTCCACTGGAAAGAACACAGTCTGTGGCCCCTTGTGATTATCAGGGACTCTGAGAAAAATTGTCTCTGCTTGGGCAGCCCCTTCCCAGCAACAACTCTCTTCTCTGGAAGGGATGCACATTATGTCTGATGGACAGTCAGCTATCTCTGCCTTGTTGGTAAAGTCCATGGATTCAGGGATTGTGTCTTTTTTATTGTTTGTTTTCCCTGCCTAACACAGTGCATAGCTCAGGAGAGGTTCTCAATTAATGAGTGTGATATAAATTGATACTTGACCCCTCTGGTTCCAGCTTGCCTTATTCCTAATTACACAGATATGGGGAGGTTGTGTAGGCTTCAGATACATTTTACAATGTGCTATTCCTTTTTTAAACTTAGAAACAGCATCTCTCAAGTCCTACAGCATGTCAGTTTTCCATCAGCTTTCCTGTTCTGAGCACTTTGTGAATCACCTTAAATTACACCAAAAGAGGAGACATCATGTTCTCTTCTGGTTGGTGGCAGGAATTTGCTTTTCCACTGGGCAAAATATCGGATTTCCTATTCCTTGTGTGTTACCAGCAAAGGTCTTTTTCATAGACTGCAGCTTTCTGGTGTGTAGGAAATAGGTAACTAACTGATTAGCTCTTTCATTTCCAATTCAAGGACATCATTAGAAAGTGAACAGATCTCAAAAATCCTCTGGTCTATGGGTAGCAAATCCTTGTCATATGTGATGTCAACCCTTTAACATGCCTATGACAAGAATCACTAATCATTTTATACGTACCCTTCATCCTTATCTGTGGCTTCAAAATGATTTTCAACACAGAGATTCAAATTTTGACTCACAACTTATTAGAGTTGGTATTGAGATGCCTTGATTCCTTAACTTTGATCTATTCCTTCAAAATTTTGCAGATATAAGAAAGCTGAAGGAAAGAGAGGTGAAATAACTTTACAAAGAGCAAACAGAAAGTTGGTAGCAGAGCTAAAACAAAATTTAGGGATTCTGATCCTCAGTCCAGACTTTTCCTTTTTTTTTTTTTTTATTCTTTCCACTTGGAAACAGACATCCAAAGCAAAAGGAAATGTTCCAGAAGACTTGGTGTGGGTGAGATGGGTGGATGTGGCTGTATGCCCTAAAAACAAATTTTGAATCTCATAATTTGGCTGAGAGCAAGCTTTGGCTTTTAGGAAAGTTTTGTATTTTGGGTTTACAAGATCCTCATTTGTTTCTCAATGGTTCCAGCTTGCCCTTTCACATGTAAATGTTGCCAAAAGACTGGGTCTTAGAAACAGGCAGGTAAATTTTTCAGTCTATCCTGACCTTGAGCAGCTAAGTGTCCTTGGGCAAGTTGGCATACTGCTTCAGGCCTCCATTGTCTCCTTGACAAAATATGGTACTGGGTTTTTGAGGTAAGTTTAGATAACTTTTGTAAAGCATCAAATGCAGTCCATGGTGGGTATTACACCCATTGCGTTTATGCTCAACCTTGAGTCTCTACACATATTGTCAGAAAAAGATCCTTGAAGACTTTAAGAGTGAAATGAAAAAGTGCACTGCCAGGGTTTCTAGCAGCCCACTTCTAATTCTGGCGTTCCTGACCTCAATTATTTTGACCTTGGGTGGGTCATTTTGCTCTCTGGGCCTCAATTTTCTCACCTGTAAAGTAGGGAGACTGGAAAATCTTATTTCATCTTCAAACATCTATGATTCTATGCTCTCTGACTATCAGAGTCCCCAGAAGTCTTTTTTCAGGACTATTTCCCTGGACTGAGAGAAAATTATGAGAAACACTGCTAACCAGGTTTATTTTGGGCGCAGTGGCCAGTCACCTTTGTACTTGGCATTTGGGACTAATCTCTGCAAGCAAAGTGTGCTCCAATTATGACTTCACCCTACTAGCCCAGCAAAGCCATTGAGTGCTGACAGCAAGGATGGAGGGCTGTTCCAGCCATAAGGCAACTATTTTATTACAATTAATGGACATGGGGTTGAGAGGCATGTCCCTCAGGCATTTCCTTGTGCCCACCCCAAAGAGGTCATCCTAGGTACAAGTCCTCTGAAGAGAAATATTGGGAGAAATACATGGCAGAGCTGTAGCCTCCAACTCTAGACAAACCACCCCCATAAGCAGAGTGAAAAGCACAAAAGAGCCCCTGGGTGTGGTGTGAAGGGTGAAGATTTTGGATCTGCATTTCTGAAGCACAAATTGCTTTGTGCCAGGCTGGCTGTTGGGCACATAGATGTGACAAAAATGCAAAATGTGGTCCCTGATTTTAAGGAGATCACAGTTTTCTAGGGCAGGGATACCAGTAATTACGGTATTCCTGTTGCAGGAACATATAACATCATGGACTTTCCCCTAGAGATTAAAATGATAATATTATCAAGAGAAGTTGTTATCTACTTCAGATGAGAATAATGAATCTTCCAGAATTACTAAGTGGAACCTCCTTTAGAAGAACAGGATTCAAAGCACATCAATAGTGCCAATGGTGACCTCCCCTCGAAAGCCAATACAGGGGAAACGGCTTGATTGTGTCGGAAGAAAACAAAGACTGAGGAGAAGGAACATCACAGGGAGACAAGGAAGTTGATTATTTCTGAGTTGGTAATGTGGACGTTGCTAGAAATACCCCTTCCCCAGGTGCCCTGGGACCAGTCTGTGCCCCAGCTGTGTGTGCAGACTGGAAGGCCTAATTGTGGGAGCCACAGTACTTTTGGCTCTAGCCTGCTAGGTTTTTTATCCCCTGAACTGTAGCTCCCTGGATCTTTCTGAAGCTGCTTTTGTATTCCTGCCCTTACCTATAGAATAGCTTTAAAGGCAAGAGAAGCTAAGCCACATTTATAAACAACAACCCTGTGTTAAATATTTCAGTGGGTTAACACAGATTTCTTACCCATATCACAGTCCAGTGAGGATTGCTCTCCTCCATCCTAAAACTTTTCCCCTGAAAGTCAAATCCTTCTATTTTGTCTTAGAAAGAAAAAGAGAGCTAGAAGGCCAGGTTTTTAAGAGCCATAGAGTGGCTTCCATCATTTCCACCCACATCATATTGCTCAAAATTTAGTCATATGACCCTGACCTATCTATACCAGAGGTGGGAAATATCTTCCTGTATTCCCAAGATGAGGAAACAGTGTGGGAAACACATGGCATTTGCCCCTGCCATACTGTTCTGTGATGCATGCTTTCCTCAAGCATTTCCCCAACCCATTGCTGTAGTGTTCTGAGCCTTTTCTATTTTCTGCAGAGGAGACTTGAATACTGTGTTTCTGACCTGACTTGAGACAAACAAGCAGCATCACAGTCTCCCTGGATATTGTTCTTCCAGGGCTCCAATCTCCATGCCATGTGCCACTAAGGCAATGAGAAAGTGAACAGTCTTTGATTCCAAGGCCTTGTCTAACTTAGCAGGAGTTCTTCCTCAGGACCACATGCTATCACGTTGTCTGTGGCTGCCACTGGAGCTGTAGACATCCCTGCAACTGGCTTTGGGCACAACCTGCCATGAACAGCTTCTCTTCAATCAGGATTCCTATGCCATAGAGAGTACATTGAGGTAAGAACAACCCAGGTAGACACCTCCAGGTCACCTGGACACCCCAGGATTAACAGCAAGGAGAGCAAGAGAAACTTGGAGTGGTCTGAACTGCTGGTTCTCCAGCTATTTTAGTCAGATGAAGGGAAATAGAGGCCCCAACTTTTTGTGTTCTTAGAGACATATTGGTTGTACAACAAACTTCATGAGGAAAAATAAAGACACTTCAGCTATTGTAGTGTGAACTCAATAAATAGTAATGTAGCAAAGAGAAGTTTCCATGGGGGAAATAACATGTGAAGTCAAAACTTTGAAAAAAAAATAGGATTTTTCCAAGTTGTATAGGAGAAGAAGGGAAGGTACAATTTAGGCAAAGGAGCAGCATGTAGCATGGAACTATGAAAAATCATATTCCTCACCCTTCAGGAATAATCTGTAGGTCAAAAACTAGACTATTTATCCCAAAAGAATCTGTTGCCCTTCACATTGGCTCATTGGATATAATTGGATCTTTAGATCCAACTTGCTGATTCATGATACTCCTTTGCAAAGTGACTATCAGCAAGCTGAAGAAAAAGACAGAATATAGCATCTGGAACACTGACCACTAGGCTGATTTGACCTCACAAAGATTGTGAAGGTGGTCTTGTGATAAGTGAGTCACTAAGAGAAGTTTATGCTAGAGTAATCTCCAAAAGCCAGACAGAAGACTGTGTGCTTCCATTGATGTGAAAAGAAAGTACCTTCTCATCCATTTATGAAAGAAAACAACAACAACAACAACGACAACAAAAAGACTTTTAGCTGGGTGTGGCAGCTCACGCTTTAATCCTAGCACTCTGGGAGGCCAAGGAAGGAGGATTGCTTGAGGTCAGGAGTTCGCGAGACCAGCCTGAGCAAGATCGAGATTCTGTCTCTACTAAAAATAGAAAAATTAGCCGGGTGTGGTGGTACATGCCTGTAGTCCCAGCTACTTGGGAGGCTGAGGCAGGAGAATCGCCTGAGCACAGGAGTTTGAGGTTGTTGTGAGCTAGGCTGATGCCACGGCACTCTAGCCCAGGTGACAGAGAGAGACTCTGTCTCAAAAAACAAAACAAAACAAAGCAAACAAAAAAAGAATTTTGCCAGTGTTCCAGGGCAAACGTAAAGCAGAAGACCAAGATAATGACATCTGCCCTTCACGTGCCTTTCAAAGTGGTATTTTATTTATTCTTCTTTCAAGTAACATGAAGTAAAGGTTCCGCCTATCACTGAACATGCAACACTTTATGGTTTAATCCTCACAGTAATTCTCATAAGGGACATCAACATTTCTGTTTTAGTTATGAGGACACAAGGGCTCTGAAAGCACGAGGGATTTGTCCACAATCTCCCAGTTTGTCAGAGGCAGATCCAAGATCACACACAAAATCTGGGTCCAAAGCCCAAGCTGTGGTCACTAAGTGGCCAGATGAGCTGCTATTTGCTCTGAGAACCTGGCAAAGACTAGGAATAAAAATGGATCTCCTTGCCTTAAAATGAAAGATGTGGGAGAAGGGACAGTTTACCGTAACTCTTCCTTCTCACGGAGTTTAACCAAAGTCAAGGTGTCCTTCCCCCTCAAGAAGGGATGGACCATGGAGCATCCTACGGCTTTTTTCTAGAACATACTCTAATGATCTTCCTCTCCACTTGGCCCTCGAACTTATTTTAATTTCTGGGTGCAGCGGCTTTTCATTCTGAACACATCACAACATCCCAGCTTGCACATGACCTATCTGTCCCAGCACAGTATCTTGAGGGCTTAAACATGCAATGCAATAGAGGAAAGATTACCTTTAGTATCCTTTGGTAAAGGAAGATTAAACAGGAAAGTTGTAACAGGTTACTTGTTCCTCTGCAGAATGGAAAACTACCTAATATTTTATTACTAAGTAATACTTTCTTCTGCAGATGAAGGAATACTTTCTGAATTTAGTTTAACTATGTAAACACTTTTTGTGAGGAGTCCGTTCTGCAACAGACACCGTGCTCTACTTGAAGACACAAAAATGAGTAAGTTATAGTCTCTTCCCTCAAAGCCTATCAGTTCAGTTCGGTAAAGTCAATAAGTGAGTAGCATTCTGTGTGATGGGGATTATAACAAAGGCCTTTCAGTTCACCTTAGAGGACATTGAGGAATATCAGTAAGCCCTGACTTACGCTGATTGTTATAGTAATAGAGTCTTTTTCAGGTGTGGCTATCTTTTACCACATAGGCATGATTTTGTTTGGTGGCTATAGAGAAATGCCTCATGTTAGCTTCCATGCTGGCCACAGCCCTTTCCTGAGAACAGAATGGCATATGACCACTGCTAATAATGCTAGCACCAATTGGGCATTTTTTATGTGCCAAGTATTAGAGCTACATCTAGTGTAGAGTCAACACTCGGTAAATGTCATCTACTACTCTAGAGTTTTAATTAATCCCCAAACAACACCAGGCAGCAGATATAGTTATTACTCCAATTTTGCAAATAAAGAAAATGAGGCTCATAAAGTTTAACTTGCCTAGAGTCACATGAGGAGATTTGTGGATCCATTTGACTGCTTTCTAAGCTTATTTTTAAGCTTTATTAAGACTGATCCAGGGATAGTTTTGCACCACCTTAAGATGTGATCTTTCTGGCATTTGTAACAAAATCCTTGAGCATTCAGCAATGTCTCTCTCCTCAGGTTGGTATGAACTCAACCAATTCCCCAGCTCTGTGTGAGCTCTGGCAATGTTTTAGCTTAGGGCTTCCTGATAATTTTTCTTTCCACAAAATTGTTCCTTGTCCAACCTCATGGAGTCTGGAGCAACTCAGTTTCTCTTGTACTTTCCCCCATCCGTTTGTGCCCCAATGGTCTCTTCCTCCTCAACTCAGGAGACACCAGCCTGTTCCAATCCCTGTCCCTTGCCCAACGGCGTATAAATTGCCTCTAGGTAAAAAGCCAGGATGATTGTGGGGTTCACCTCATTTACTTCCCTTTTTGGAAGGAGAGTCATGATGCTACACTGTCTGCTGTCCTGTATTACAATAGTGTTATTTTAAATATTTCATTTCATTTTCTAGTGATTTGTGATAGGAAAGTAAATATGAAGAAGGTTACTTCCTCATGGCTGGCAGTGGACATTCCCCTAACAATTGACAATGTTCATGGTGTTTTAAGTGAAAAAAAATCACATTTTAATGCAACCTATACAGTTTGATCACATTATGGAAAAATATATATTCTAGAAAATGGATCTGAAAATATAGACATAAAATGTTTGAAGTGACAGATAGCCCAATTACCCTGATTTGATCATTATATAGTGTATACTTATATCAAAATATCACGTGTGCCCCATAAATATGTACAGCTATTATGTATCAATTAAAAACTATTAATAGTAGTTTCTAGGTGGGTAAGACTGTAGCCATTTTATTTTTTTCTTCTTTTTGTCTCTAATACAAAATGTACATTGCTTAGGTAACATAAAAAGGAGAGCTTCAGAAAAAATTAAACAAAAGCAGAATTATAACTAAAATATGCTGTATATATTCATCAGTAGAGTTGAGAGGCACCAATAAGAATCAGAGCTATCCTACCAGCAAACTTAGTGGCACTATTTATGCATTCAGGGATCAGTCACTGCTGGTTTCACTTAACCTAATTTTTTTCTCTTTTTCAGACTAAAAAAATTTGACCCAAGGTATTTCTTAATTGTTTCCAACAGCTTCCCCAAATTCCAGCAACACTTCCACCTTTCAAAAGGTTTCTACTTAAAGTTGCTCTCAGTACATTTGTACCTCTGAGCTGTGTTGGTTATTTGTTTAAAAATTGCTCTTTTGTGTTTTTCTCTCCCTCTCTGGCCTGTTTTATCCTGAGTGGAAGAAGGAGGTTGAAATTTATCACTATGGATTAGGTACTGTGGTCTCTTTCATGTCCTTATTTTATTTGATACTTGAAATAACTCTGTAGAGTATTTTAATTCACTTTTGGTAGGTGTACAAACTAAGTCTCAAGAGGCAAAAGGACTTTTCCAAGATTGTAAAATTAGTAAGCAATAGATCCAGAACTGAGCCCTGGACTCTAGATGTATTTTCCAATTTCCTGAAAGACTACTATTTAGGAATTAAGTAGAATTTCTCTTTTCCTTGGCCTCCTCTCCCCAATTTCCACTGAAATTTTATAATGTGCTAATTAGTTCACACACACACACACACACACACACAAACACACACACACACACAAATATATATGGCTCTATTCTCTTCAAATCATGTGCTTGGGAACAACACTATGTAGTATACTTACCAAAATAGATTACCTTAGTCCCTGATCATGTATATGCACATTTGTGAAATCATTTTTATTTTGGTTATTATCTCCTTTCTGCTTCCATGACAAGTAGTTAGTTTATTTACACATTCTTTCATTTAAAAACATTTTCCTAGTAACTGAGATGTTTGAGACTCAGATTATGTATTAAACAGTGATAAGTAAGACTCAATGCCTACCCTCAGGGTGCTCAGAGTCTAATGTGAACACACTTGTACGTAGTGTAATAAGTATGTTAGAAGTGGCCACAGAATGTTATGGGTGCACAAAGACTGGACCCTTATTTAATCTGGAGAGAGGATCAGAGATGTGTTCATGGATAAGATCATGGCTGAGTCAAATCTTGAAGGATATGTAAGAGTTAGGCAGGTGGGTAAGACAGGAAACAGGATTCAGATATTGGGACTATTATGCAAAAAATGCTTGTAAGTATGAAAAAGCACAGTGTATGTGAAAAGTAATGAGCATTAGAATCTGGCTGAAGAACAAATAAGATGGTGGAATGTTGAGGAGTATGGAGAATTAGATACAATCCAAACCTTAATGTGACAAGTATAGCCCTTAAACTAAAGATCGAGTCTTCATTGCAGACTTTTGGGGGACAAATGCCATGATAAGATCCCCTCTTAGTGAAATCCTTCAGGAACCCAAAGGAGAGTGTACTCACAGGTACCACAGGTTAGGACTTCAACATATTTTTTGAGGGCACGATTCAACCCACAGTAGAAGGTATCAAGAAGAAGGAACTTGTCAACATTGTAAGATTTCATTAAAATGGCAAGTATAGAAGAACTGAGACATGTCTGTTGTATTAAGCAAAACAAGGGGTCATTAGGACTTTAGGAAAATAGATATCAATGCAGTGGGTTGCAACTGGGGATACCAAGAATACTATGGCGCAGTCTGTATTGATGGAGCTCAGTCTAATAAAGGAGTCAAGCAAAGACTCAGAGAAAAGCGTCATACTCTGCCTTGGAGGGTCAGAGAAAGCTTCCTGGAAGAGGTGACAAAGGAACTAGGCTTTAAAGCAAGAATAAGTTATTCAAAGAGGAGAGGACAACATACCAGCGTAGAGGAACAGGGTGGGTGAAGACAAAGAGACAGAGAAAGTGCCATTTGTGAAGAGCCATAAAATAATTCAATATGACTAAAGAGTAGAGCTATAAAATATTCAACACAAGATAAGTAGGAGACAGAAGGCAAGGTAGAAGGTTAATCTGGAGAAGACAGGAGCAACCAGGATTCAAATGCAGGACTCCTGAATTCTCTCTTCCCACTACTGTGCTTCTATCCTAGCTCCTTTTTTGTCCTGGCTAATTTAGGAAACCGTTTTGTGGAGGTTCCATTGGATTTAGGTTTCACTTGCTGTAAAAGCATAGACTGGCATATGCCAAAAGGCAGGTCAGAAAATGACTTTCTGTCAACATTACTCCTCACTGCGTGCTCCCCACCCCCATAAAATTAACAAGAAAATAAGAACGCCTGCCCAGCTGTCCTGCTTGATGTCGCTGGGTGAATTACCTTTTATTAAGGATCTGTAATTGTTCTTCACTGAGCTGTGACCTAAATTTAGTGGTGCTGAGGAGTGAGCACCAGCCAACAGGATTTCCCTGAGAACACGATGAAGTTCCTGTATCAATTCAATTCATTAACTAGAAAGAGAGAACAAGCTGCCAACTTTTTTTCCCCCATTCTTCAGTGAATCGTTTGTTTGTTTAGTTTGACAAGAATTTTTCTAGGATCCAGTCTGAGACTCTGTAAGAAAAAGAGACAGCAAAGCTCATTCAAATACTTCCTGCGGCATTAACGCGGAGGCAGAAACTAAATTACATTAAGCTCTGACTTTCTTGCTACTAAAGGCCCTGGGTTTACTTACTGAGAATTTTCAGCATGAGGAGAAGAAATGCCCTCAACTTGGACAGAGAAACTTGGGGTAAAATGAAGGGGGATCAGCTTGTCTCACCATGAGTGGGTAAAGAAAGAGGACGAAGGAGAGAAAAAGAAAATCAAAAAATCAAATGAAATACAAACCTAGTGAAAGTTTCCAGTGGAAATTCATCTGTTGCAATAAAGCTCATGAAAAGGAAGAGAATCAATATAAATGCTTACTATTAATATTTTCAAAAACACCTTTAATCAGGACAACCCAGCTCTGAATCCAGAAATGAAAAGTAATTTACCTAGGGACACACAGTTTCTAAAGAACTGAGCCAAAATTTAAAGCCACGTCTTCTGACTTCAAGTGGACAACACATAACTCCAACACTGATTCTTGGCTTTTGATAGTGTGGACTGATGACCAGTGATGGTTAGGAAAGCCTTGGAACATCATAGACTCATGTCTATACAGATGGAAAGGAAACGACCCTTAACTTGAACATCATTTTTCTTTTTTTTTTTGACAGCAATCCCCAAAAGAATTGTTTCATGGCTGCATCTTCTGTTGCCTTGGCCGGAACCACTTGATGGCTGATGTCTTACTGTTTAGTCATTCCATGCATCCTTATGTGAGAACTACAAAAGCACCTAGCTAGAGAGGACAGTCTACAACATACCCTTGAGAAGTTTAGTCTTTAGTTGTAAGACTGAGAAATACATACAACCTGATATTAATTTCCACTGATATCATGTTTTCACTGATATTATCTCAGTTGAGTTTCACAGCAAATTTGTGAGGTAGACTGAGTAGGTAACATTATCCCCATTGTAAAAATGAAGAAATTGAGGTTTATAAGATTGAGTCACTGGCCAAGTTCACAAAGATAGTGAGTATCAGAACATAGTGTAAAGCCCAGAGTATGTGGCCCCATGCTAGTGGACAGTGCTTTTCTCAGTCTACTGTAATGATGTTAAGGGTTGCCTTTGAGATTATGAAAATCCTATGTCAGATTATGATTCAGATTGGGATCTTGGAATCTGAATATGAATCTATTTGGAAAGTAGTATCACAGTCTCTCAGGAGAAGAGTCTCCCTCCATGAAGCAGATTTGGAATCCCATTCCATTTCTGTACTTACATAACTGGGCAACATTAGATAAATCTTTTAACCCATTTTGACCTCAGCTTCCAATTCTATAGAATGGAAGCTTCAGTTGGAGAGAGTATAAAGCCTATATTACTTACTTTACTTGACAAAACAGTCAATGAGACTTTATAGATAAAAGTGGCTTTGAAATATAAAGTGCTTTTGCAAACCTCAGTATCATCTTAAACCCTAAGAGGGTTTGACAGCCCATGGGATGTGTTCACAGGCACTATTTCAATGAACCCTTGAAACAACTCTAGACAGGATAGGCATTACTTCTTCCCAATCCATAAATATTATTTTTACCCCTCATTTTTTAGAGAAGAAAAACTGAACTTGGGCATGTTAAAAAATTTTGCTAAAAGTCAATATGATATAGATTGATCTTGCACTTAGAGCAAAGTTGTCTGACACTAGAGTAGGAGTCACAAACTCAAATAGCTTCAGGTCTATGTTACCAGATGGGAAATGCAAATGAATGAAGCTGGAATAAGATTTCAAATGGCCTAGCATGGGGGAGACAATAGGGAGTGGTGGGGCCTGTAGCAAACTAGAGAGAGCATGGGTCAGTTAAAAAAAAGAGTAGCAGCCACTCAGCTCCAGTCAATTGTTGCCATGAAATATTTAGGTCCAGGTTTTTAAAAATTCCATTTTTTAAATAGGAGCTGGAAATCTATATTTTTATGCAAAATTGACTCAATTTGAAAATATTGGCAATTAACTCAAATGTGATAGATTTTTGGATCATCACTATACTAGTCCATGTGCTCTACGAGACAGTTTGCTTCCTGCTCCCACACACAGTTTCGAACTAAGTTATGACCAGTTAAGTATGCAAAGAAGAAAACAATATTATTGGTAATGCAGCAATTGTGAGCATGTACTCCAGAACAAAATGGTTTGGGTTCAAATCCTAGTTCTGACAATAACAAGTTGAATAACCATGAGTTAATGCCCTTAGTACATTACCTCATTTATCTTCACACCAGTCGTATGAAGTAAATGTTATTAATTCCACGTTATAGATGTAGAGACAGACCCATAGAAGTCTACTAATTTTCCATGATTACATGGCTACTGAGGGGGATTTTTTTCAGGTCTTACTTCTTGAGCAAGTCTATCCCTCAGTTTTCTTATCTATAAAATGAGTATAATAACAACACTTACTCCTTCCAGTGGTTGTGACTGTCAAACCACTTAGAATAGTTCCTCATACACAGTAAGAATCATGAACACATCAGGATTATTAAAGCTCTCACCCTGGGATGAGCATCTCTTAGGAAATATCTTTCCCCGTATAGCAGTGTAATCAATCATGCTTATTTTGTAGATAGTGTTTATGTCACATTATCACAGGTTTCTTCTGGCTAGAGTGGCCTGAGGTTATTCTGTTTATCGTGATCTTGCAAGAGACAAAGCAGCTTCAGACATGTCCCCAGGGACCTAACAATTTAACTGGGAATGATCACCCACTCTCCCCCAAACCCCAGCCAGCGCTTCTCTATTCACAGCTGCACTGAAGAGCTTCCTTCCTGGCTTGCGTCTACTAAAAGGGGAAACTATTGCAAGGTCTCTAAGAGGAAGGAAAAGGGACCTTTTTAATTAGCTTTCTCTTTTGAATGACGCCATCACAGATCTGATTCATTTCCATGAATTGAAGGGAAAAAAAAAGCAGGGTAGGTGGTACGCACTGTGTAAGGAATGAATGAAAACTGTCAGGAGAGCCGATTAGAGGAAAGCCGTAGTTGGAGAAAACAGCCATGTGAACTTGGCCGTGCACCATGACCCACGTTCAGACCAGGAGATGATGTCAAAATCTAAATTTAAAATGGAGGAGGCAAAACGTCTGCTGCCATGGTTGGCAACTAGAGACCAAAAAAGAGCAGAAAATGTTGCTCTGATCCTTGGTGTTGTAGAAAGTACCAACTGGGGTATCTGGAAATCTTCATGAAAAGGCCTCCTATTTGCAGATCCACTTCTGTCTGTGATATTCCACAGGAAGATTTTGTGCTTTCAGGCCAAGTTGTGAGTGTGTGTGGTTGTGTGTGCACACTTGCTCATGTGTACATACATTTACATGAAATTTCACAAGCCTGATGCCGCCTACTAAATGCATATCATGGTCTCTCCTGCAAACATTTACTTCATGACAAGCCAATATGTTCCTTTGAAGACTGAGGAAGAACAGGACCCAGATGCATAGAGTAGAGACATGACACCATTTCTCTAGTATTTTCTATGTTCTAGGTTCAGTATTAATGCCCTTAATACATTACCTCATCTATTTTCATGGCAGTCCTTTGAAGCAGATGTTATTAATTCCGCATTATAGATGTAGAGACAGACCCATAGAAGTCTACTAATTTGCCATGGCCTTGTAGCTACTGAGGGGGATTTTATTTAGTTCAGACTTCTTCAAAAGTATGTGCTCTTTTTACTGCCCCCATAATCTCCAAAAGAATTACATGAAAAACAAGAATTTTTGGCCTGTAGACTCCACACAAGGGCACCTGTTTCCCAACTATTAATAGTTTCTTACCTACAGCCTCTCTCTCCTCCAATCCTTCCTTCACACTGTGGCCAGAATAGTCTCCCCCTAAGGCATATTTTCTCTTAAATCCTTTACTACTGTAAAACATTTCAATAGCTCTCTATTGCCCATAAAATAAATACAACACTCCTTAGTAAGACCCTTCTCATCTTGTTGCCAATTTACCTCTCTAAGCTCGTCTTCTACTCCTTAATATGCAACCGCTATCAAAGGTACACAAGATGGTTAAACATTCCCTGAAATGCCATTTAACTCCATGCTATTGAGTTTGTTTAGTTCTGCTGAGAAACTTCTACTGACCTTTCAAGATTAAATTCAAAAACCCTGTCCTCAGTGAAGGTTTCCTTGACCTACGATTCTCCGAGACAGATACCATCCTTTGCATTTCTGTGATGCCACAGCCTGTGCTGTAAGGCTCAGGTAGTCAGTGATCATACCATAAAGTGGGAGGAATGGCTTTCTGACAGCTGATAGGCTTCTTCATGTCTAGGCTACATGATGCTCATCACTGATTCCCAGTCCAGTGCCTGACTTATGATGCCAACAAACCTATTTGGTATGTGTCTGTAGAAGGAAGGAGGGAAGGAAGGGAGGGAGGGAGGGAAGAAGGACAGAGAGAAGAAAGGAAGGAAGGAAGGGAAGGAAGGAAGAAAGGAAGGAGGAGAGGAACAGGCTCACAGATAAGGTTCCATTTTCACAAGTAAAAGAGACTTAAATAAGAATCATTGCTCTGAAGTGAAAAGTCTTCTGTATTTTGATTCAGCAAATTGATTCCTGGTCCAGGCTTCACCACTGTGAGATAGCTCGTACAGTGCATATATGTGTGTGTGGGCCTCAGTTTTCCCAAACTGACCAGAGTACATTGCTTGTCTCTAAATGTTGATGGATACCTGCAGAATCTCACACTCATTGGTTCTGTTACCATTTGAATTTATTCTGGCTAATGTTAACTAAATCCTGGAAGCAGGAAAAATAACTCAAATGGGAGCAGATGGCTTTTCTCTATGTCATTTGTTTTGTTGTCGGTTTGTGTTCTTGCTGTTTGTATTTGTTTAATCCCAAAGCCTTCCCCCACCCACTTGGAATACAAATATTTCCATCTGGGTCAACAGGGGTCACTGTTGAGCAATACAAATATACACTCACCCTCCATCTTTTTGGTGCTGAAAATCCTAGGTGGCCCATCCTCTGCTCAGTCTTGACATGACCAAGTAATTTAACTCTGTAGTCACTGAGCCAGTTGCCTAAACAGACCTCCAAGGAGCACCGATATATATTTTTTTCTTATATTTTTTCTTTCTTCTAATTACTGAATATAATCATAGACCTGATTGTACCCATAAAAGCTGGCAAATAGGAGGAAGTAACTATAACCCGTTTCCATTTGCAGGAAGCAGCATTGAGCAGTAAGAGGAGCCTTTTTTTGCTGGGTTAGGAGGTCTGAGCTTTAAGTGCCTTCCCCTAACCAGCTGCCACTGCTTGAGCATAATAGGCTCAAACCTAAGGAGCCACCGGAGCAAGTTGGCACGGGAGGGGAAAATGTTGCAGTTCACCAAAAAGACAAGATTACTAATTTAAGCCACAGATCTTCAAGGAACCCCAAGTTACTCAGGAAGAATTTAAAGGAAATGTACTCACAGAAAACAGGGGGCAAAAGACAAAAGAAATGTGTCAATGATTACCACTTTAATAACCTCAGGCTGACATGGACTGAAAGATATGAAATTGCATAGAATGGAATGGAATAGAACATGACATGTGGAATGGATAGGTGTGGAATATACTTTAGAGTGCAAACGGAATGAAATGAAATGGACCAGAGTAGACTGTGACATAAAACAGATTATTGTGTCAAAATTATGAAATGGAATACAGAATGCAATCGAATTAGATGGACTTTCTCATTAAATACTTAGAGACATATGGTGAAAAGATGTGTTTAATTGGCATTAAAGTCATTAGTGGACTCAGGGAATTGCCATTATATTTCCAGTCCAGATGATTAGCCATGCAGCAACCTAAAATCCTGGTGCCTTCCTTGCATTATTCTTCTTTAAATAGCATGACTGGTCACCTGCCTTATGATTATGGCCTACAACTGGCACTCTGTTGTCACAACAACCAACATTTATTGTCACTCTGCAAAACACTTTGTATGTATTATTTCATTTAACTATCATGTCAGGCAAGTTGCATTAACTATTATTTTGATCCCATTTTATAGATGGGGAAAGGAAGGCACCAGGGGGTTAAGCTACTTACCCAAGATCACACAGCTGGAAAGCAGTAAGAGTCAGAATTCAAACATTGGGTGGCTTGGCTTGAGAGCCTACGTACTAAACCATCACACACACTGCCTCTCACCATGCCAGGGGCTCTTAAATTATGACACTTAAGTAGGAATATTAGGATCAGTTTAATCTATGTTTTAGTCACAAACTGTCACCTGCAAAAAGGCTGGGAAACTTGGCAGAGGCTATGCTCTGACACAGACACAATAAAACAGCAGCAATTAGCTCTGTCACCATACTCCACACAACTCAAAGCACTCTTATCCCTTTTCCCTTTGAACCTGGTTTCACTAGGGGTTTCCCTGTATCTTTTAACCATTTCTGATTCTAATACTCATTTGCTCAACGGACATTTCCTACAGATCTGCAGTGAATGCAGGAGACTCAATAATTCCTTTAACATTCAAGCACCTATTCTTTCCCCTAAGAAAGTGGATTCAGTTATTTTAAAAAGATTCTTAACAACAAGGAAAGAAGACAATGAAAGAAGTAGCCTAGGGTTAATAATTGGGTAACTGGAACTTGATCCTTAATGATCTTTTTACTGTCTCCATAGTTTGCCCTTCCAAGATTGTTACACAGTTAGAATCATACAGTATGTAGCCTTTTCAGATTGGCTTCTTTCACTTAGTAGTATGAATTTAAGGTTTCTTCATGCTATTCCATGGCTTTATAGTTCATTTCTAGTTAGCACTGAATAGTATTTCATTGTCCAACATACCACAGTTTACTTATCAATTCACCTGCTAAAGGACATTTTGGTTGTCTCCAAGATTTAGCAGTCATGATTGAAGCTGCTACAAACATCCATGTGCAGGTTTTCGTTGAACATAAGGCTTCAACTCCTTTGGGTAAATACCAACAAGCATGATTACTGGATTATATGGTAAGTGTCTGTTTAGTTTTGTGAGACACTGACAAATCGTCTTCCAAAGTGGCTGTGCAATGTTGCATTCCTACTGCAATGACTGAGCGTTTCTGTTGCTCTACATCCTTGCTAGCATTTGGTGCTGTCAGTGTCCTGTAGTTTGGCCATTCTAATGGGTATGCGGTGGTATCTCATTGTTTTAATTTATGTTTTTCTGATGACAAATGATATGGTACACCTTTTCATATGCTTATTTGCTGTCTAATATCTTCTTTTGTGTGGTGTCTGTTAAGGTCTTCGGTCGATTTTTAAATAAGGTTGTTGATTTTTTCGTTGTTGAGATCTTTCTATATTTTGGATAATAATCCTTTATCGAATGTCTTTTGCAAATATTTTCTCCCAGTCTGTGTCTTGTCTGCTCATTCCGTTGACATTGCCTTTTGTGGAACAGACATTTTTATGTTAATAGATCCAGTTTATCAATTATTTCTTTTACAGATTTTGCCTTTGGTGTTACATATAAAAAAATCATCATACCCAACGTCATTTAAGTTTCATCTATGTTATCTTCTAGGAATTTTAGTTTTATGTTTTAATTTAGTTCTATGAACCATTTTGCATTACTTTTTGTAAAGGGTATAAGGTGTGTGTCTAGATTCATTTTTTTTTCGTACGTAAACATCCAGTTTTTCCAGTACCATTCATTGAAAAGATTATCTTTGCTCCATTGTATTGCCTTTGCTCATTTGTCAAAGATTAGCTGACTACATTTATGTGGCTCTAAGTCTGGGCTCTCTATTCTGTTCCATCAATCTATTTACTTTTTACTAATATCATGCTCTCTTGATTGTTGTAGCTTTAAAGCAAGTTTTGAAGTTCAGTAGTGATAGCCCTCTAACTTTGTTCTTCTTCAATATTGAATTGGGTACTCTGGGTCCTTTGCCACTCCACATAAATATTAGTATTACTTTGTGGATATCTACAAAATAACTTGCTGAGATTTTGATTGGGATTGCATTGCATATACAGAGCCATGTGGAAAGAACTGACATTTTGACAATATGGAGTCTTCCTATCCATGAACAGGAAATGCCACTCCATTTATTTAGATTTTCTTTGATTTCTTTCATCAGAATTCTGTAGTTTTCTTCATATACAACTTGTAGATATTTTGTTAAGTTTATACATAAGTACTGCATTTTGGGGGTGCTAATGTAAATAGTACTGTTTTTAATTTCAGATCCTTCTTGTTCATTGCTGGTATATAGGAAAGCAATTGACCTTTGTACATAAGCTTATATCCTAAAACCTTGCTATAATCATATATTAGTTTCAGGATTATTTTGTTGAGTATTTTGAGTTTTCTACATAATTATGTCATCTGCAAAAAGACAGTTTTATTTTTTCTTCTCAATCAATATATCTTTTATTTCTTTTTCTTGTCTTATTACACTAGCTAGGACTTCTACTACAATGTTGAAAAGGAGTGGCAAGAGGAGACATTTTTGCCTTGCTCCTGACCTTAGTGGAAAAAATTTTAGTTTCTCACCATTAAATATGATGTTAGCTATAGATTTTTATAGATATTCTTTATCAAGCTGAGTAAATCCCCCATCATTCCTAATTTACTCTATGTTTTTATCATGAATGGATGCTGTATTTTGTCAGATTCTTTTTCTACATCTACTGAAATGATCATATGATTTTTCTTCTTGAGCCCATTGATGTGGTGGGTTACATTAATTGATTTTCAGATGTGGAACTAGCCTTTCATAACTGAGATAAATGCCAATTGGTCATGGTGTATAATTCTTTTTGTACATTGTTGGATTTGATTTGCTAATATTTTGTTTAGGATTTTGCATCTATGTTCATGAGAGATATTGAATTCTGATGTGTTTGTGCCTCTCACTGTGAACTTCATGCCTGTTTCCCAGTTTTTTTTTCCTCCCCCTTAGGTGGGACAGGATGGCTAAAGTGGCCTGGAATTGGGTATTTCTCTTCCTGCATGTGGAAGGCTAGAGCTGATTGGAGTTGAATATTACATTTCCCTAGTTTAGTTATGCTCTGATAAAACCACAGCAGGTTAGGCTCTGGTTAAACAGTTTCTCCTGAGGACAGATGTTGTTAAAAACAGAATTCTTGGCTGTATTTCAAATTTTTTCCTTTTTCCCTCCCCCTGCCAGAGGCATGAGGAGATTTTTCTTCAGAATTTATTGTGAGAGCCTGTTAGAGCTACAAGAGACCAAACTGACAAAAGTGTGGGGCACTTTGTTGCTGGGACTTCCAGAAGTTTTTATCTCTCAGACTTGTCCACTCAGAGCCTACAGCAATTCATCAATTATAATACAAGTTTTCCTATCCTGACGCTGGTACCCACAGATGTTTCAGCTCCTAGGTTTCTGCTCCAGTACACTGTAAATCTCCATATCTCCCCTATCTGCCTCTCCAATTTTGGAGATAGTGTTTTGTCCTGCGACCTTCCTTCTCTTATAAATCTAAGAAGATGTGTTAATTTTTCAGTTTGTTTAGATTTTTACTTGTTGTTAGAATGGGGTGGTGACTTCCAAGCTTCTTCCATGTTAGACCAGAAACTAGAAGTCCCCTTTCATTATTTTTTTTAATCCTGATAACCATGCAAAGAGGCAGATGTTACAACTTTTATCATTTCACAGTTGTGGAAACTGAAGTTCCAAGAAATTAAGTAATCTGCCCAAAGCCACATAGTGAGTAGTAGAACTGAGTTTCAAAATCAAGTTGATCCAATTCAAAAGCCAGGGCTCTTAACCGTTATGTAATACTGCCTCTTTTTCAAGTTGGTAGGAAGTCTAATGGAGCATAGGAAAGGACATCCAGAAATGGGCAAAAATAAAATGTTTCCAGTGGTTCTGGAACTGGAGGGTTGTAGAAAGGAAGAGGAGTGCATGGGTGGAAAGTGCTGAAATTCATGCAGAAAAATATAAAAACCCCTGGGGCATCAAAGAGATATACCATCTCTCACTGGAAATAGCTCATAGTTTCCTTAGGGCCCCTCCCAAAAGACCACATGTAACCTCTTCCTCTACTTAATCTATACCTGCTGGTTGCCTTCTGTCTTTCTTCTGTAACACCTAAATTTAGCCCTTTGTGACCTACCAACAACCGCCATGCTTACATGGAAACTAGGAACACAGGAAGACCACAGAACATGGTGTTTCCAAAATGGTCCTGAGATAGTTGGCTTTATCTAATGAGATGCCACTCTGGGCCATGTCACTGTTTCTCCTCACTCCTAGTCTCTGATGTCATCTCCTAACTGGATTCTCCTCCATTTACATTTGTCCTTCTCAATGAATTATCCAACCTATAGCCAAAGTGAACTTCCAAAGCACAAATCTAATCATTTTACTGTATGGTGTCATACCTGCTTTCCATCGCTCTTAGATGACATCCAAATCCCTATCAAGAAATATCTTGCACAGAGTCCTTGCGATAAGAAGGGACATGGTTAGTAGGAGAGCAGAAGACAAAGGGAAAGTGGTGGATGTGACATTGAGAAGTGACAGAGTCCAGCGTTTTTCACTACAGTGCAAACCTGTAAGTTTGCCCTCCACTGGGAGGTTATTTGATTAATATCAGTAAATGATGACCCCAATCACCCTGTAGTTCATATAAAAATCTTGGATTTGTCTTTGACTTGTTTCTTCCTCTCAGACTCCAGATTGTATCTTTCAGTAAATCTTGACTGCTTGATCTTCAAAATATCTTAACCAACACCACCATCCATAGCCTGGTCCAAGCTTCCTTCGTCTAATGTGAAGAATCATCACATGGTTTTCTGTGATGAAATTGCTGTCTCCTTCTTTGCTTTCTACAGCCTGGTCTCTGTATGCGGGGCAAAGCAAATCTTTCAACACCTAAGTCATAGCAGATAATTCCTCTGCCCAGAATCTTCTGATACATTCTCATCTCACTCAGTATAAAATCTAAAGTCCTCACCAGAGCATACAGGGATCTACTCAAAGCTGCTTGCTGCCTCCTGCTCCCCACACCCTATCTGACCTCACCTCTCCTTTTCTCTCCACTCAGCCCACTGCCCTCCCTCTTGTTCCTTAAACACTTCAAACATACTTCTTCCTCTAGGTCCTTATCCTTGTTGCCCCTTCTCAACATATCTTTTCCCCAGTTATTCACATGACTTGCTTTTTAGCTTTATTCAAATCTCAGTTCAAATGTCACTTTTATCAAAGAAAACATCCCTGACCATCTTGCCTAAAATAGAACTATTCATTTCTCATTTTCCCATTTTCTTGCTTTAATATTCTGTTGATCATTTCCTACCACCTGGAATATTATTATATTTTGTGTCTGTTGCTCCCCACCCCAACATGCTCTAGCACAGTGTAAGTAGCATGAAGTCAGGGACTGTACCTGCTCATTCTCTAAAGTATCCTTCATGGCAAGAACAAGCCTTGTTACATAGAGAGTACCCACTTAATACTTGGTATTGATAAATGAATATCTATCAATTCCTAGAAGCTGTGGCTCCATTGTACTAGTGTTGTTCTCATTATATCCCTAAGGCAAAGCAGAGTTTGGCTTATTGAAGACACTTAATAAATATTGCCAAGTTAATGAGTAAATGGAAGAATGAATGAATTAATGATTAGGATAGCTTATTGATCACAGGGTGAGGATCCTAAAAATTGTAGTGAAAGTGTTTAGAAATGTGAGGCAGGGTAATCTGCCACCTAAGAAGTTCATTTGGGAAGAAAAAATCAATTCCCCAGTTTCAGATGCCCATAATTTGATTCTGGGCAGGAGACTGGGACAGGGATATGGGAACATCCTGGAGTTTGGCAGTGAGGCACAAATTGGATCTATAGGATGGGACATTTGATGCTTTATCCTAGGTAGAGCCTATGAACTTAGGCCTATACTGAGGATTAACTTTGGAAACAGGCAAGAGAGAATCTCCAGTGGAGTGTCAACTGGAAAGCTGAGTAGTGCAGAGTCTAGGAAAGGCAATGCTTGTGATGTGCATAGGGCATTTCCAAGTGGGTATTCGTTTTCTCAGGAAGATCTCACTTGGGTGGTCAAAGGAACTATTGGCCCATGGAGAGCCTCATGACCTGGCCTGAACATGAGCCCAAGCCTCCTACAGAAGCATCGTGACTTTCAAGATATTTTATAACTGTACAGGTACAACTATAGTGCCACATTTTGCTGATCCACCTGAAATGCAAATAAGAAATCCTGCTTTGCTTCAGCAGCTGCCTTATCTCCAATTCTGCAAGAAGTCGATCAATAATGATTTTAGTTAAGATACTGAGTTCTGAGGGACTGAATCTGAAAATATGTCTTGATATAAAGAAGGAAAGTAAATGGACAGTGGTAGAGATATTCAAATTTCAGAGAACATACAAAATGAGATGTCTGTGCTATGTGTCCAAAAGTCATGTAGGAAAAGAAAGAAATCAAATTGGGCAGTTGGGTCAAGCCTCATTTCAGGACTTAAAAACTGTAGGGCTTTGAGATGGTATTTAAGATTTCTGAACATCTTGGATCAAAAAAATATTGTTTCCTATATACTTCCTAAAACTCTATCAACAGAGTAATAACAACATCTGCATAGCATTTTATGAAGTACTTACATGAATTTGTTAATGTAATCTTCTCATTAATCCTACAGATTTGGAGTTAGTATCACTCTCATTTTACATAGGAGGAAAGTGAAGACTCGAAAATGCAGAAGCCCCAGCTCACACACCTGTTGGAGGTGTCGGTGGTATTGTCACGACCCAACCACTCAGCTGTCCTCCTTTCAGAATTCTCTCCTGTGGAAGCAATGCTCCAGGGAGCACTAATTATATGAGAAATAAACAAACACTCTATAAATAATCAGAGACACCCCAAGTCTCTCTTAGCATAGGAATCACCAGTAAGCAACTGGGATTGCAGGAATATCTGAATCCTACTCTATTTCCCAGCCACCCCTCTATGTGGCTGTCTAGGAAGATGTATGCACAAGATCCATTGAAAAAAGTCAAAGAAAGATCTAGATTATCCTGTGCTGGATGGATACTCTGAACTCCTAGTAAACTGAACAGAGTTATGGGGCCAAGCTGGTAAAGTGGAGGGCCTCTCCAGCCCGGCTCTCGAATTTTACCATCAAACCACAGAAGACAGATGCAAACGCGTGGAAGAGCATGTGCATGCATATGCACACACACTTCTAAAGAGGCTTTAATCATAAAGAATGGAAGGAGAGAGAACAGATACTTGAAGCCTTTCAGCAACTGGTAATCCCATTTAATGGTCAGCCTGAACACTCAGCAGGGCAGGTCCAGGGCGAGGCAAGCAAGGCCCCATGGTGAGACAGTTAAGGAGGCCTGGACTCAGATTCATGTTGGCTGCAGGGTCAGTGCCTGAGAGTGAGTGCTTCCAGAAATGTTGCACCCTGGGTGCCTCCCTGGCATCACCTTCATCCCAGCTCTGCACTCAAGAGTCCTAAAAGCAAACCAATTTCATCAGTAAGTTCTCCTCCTAGGGAAGATCTAGGTGAAGAGAGAAGTGGGGACTTTATTTTCCTACATAGCTAAGGATGGGCTTTCTCATCGCCTTCCATTTACTATTTCTCTGGACTCTCAGTCTTTCCCAAACTGTACTGTATGCATGGATGGCCTGGGAATGTTGTTAAGCCATATTCTGATTCAGTAAGTCTGGGTTAAGGCCTAAAATTCTGAATTTTTAACAAACTCCCATGTGATGTTGATTTGTGTTTGTTCACTTACCAATCTCTGAACAGCAAGGCCTAGAAACCATGGTTCTGAAGCCCAAGTGATAACCCATAGTAATTAACTCAGTTCTACCACCAAGTCAGCACAAAGCAAGGGAAATAGAACCTCTGTAAAGTATGGGGCATTTGTGAGGGTCACCTGGAAACAGAAACTCAAGAGCCTGAAGGAATAAAATGCATATAGGACTCTAGATGCTGCAGAAATCTAGTTAGGTCGTAAGATTCAGGGACTTGATAAAGTCTGATTAAACTAATAAAGTTCTATTTATTTCGCACTATTTTCTTTTCAAACTGCTTTTTTCCAGATCCAACCATCCTGTCCTCAAAAAGGTTCGGTTGTCTCCTAGTGGGGCTCAAATGGCAAATTGAGCCTTTTAGACACTTTGCACATGCATCAACTCTGCATAATTCCAGATAACTTATGTATGGAAAGTGACTCAAAATTCATTTAACTACCATTTTCAAATATTATGATAACACTAGGCACAAAAATGTATGCTATTGCAGAAACAATTTCTATTACGTGTATATCTTCTCATTTAAAATATCTTAAAAAAATACAAATAAGATTGAGCTCCTGCTATGTAAAAAAATATCATGTTAAACATGATAAATTCTGTCTGAGCAAAAGAGTCTCTTCTTCCATCAGATCCATTTGCCTCTATATCCCTAATTCCCAGGACAATGTCTCATACATAGCAAGTAGTTAATTATTATTTTAATATGTATGAATAAATTATTGGGAAAAAAACCAGAGAGATGGAAATGTCATAGAGATGGTTCCACTTTGGGACAGTATTTTAGTCAGGATTAGGAAGAGAAAGACAAGGTACAATTCCTAGCAGTGGGGCCTGGAAAGAACTGATCAGGGAACAAGTTTTTAAGTGAAGGGCTTGGATATTTAAAACAAAATTTTAATCTTGTTTTTAAACTAATATATAGGGGAAAAGTAAGTGAGAAGCCCAAATATTCTGGCTGGGTCACTTTGGAGGGGCTCAAGGGAAACCTTCATTGCTGCTGACATTCCACCATTCAGGGCTCATACCATATCAGATACACCAGGAATAGCCCTAGGCAGGAAACCATTCTTGATTCAGCTGTTGCAGGCTCAGGTTCCACATAGATGGTCTAACCTTATCCAGATAGCCTCAGAGCTGCTTATTTTCTCCCTTATCCCTTATCACTATTTATCTTCCTGTATATTTCACTTTCTCTACACTGGCTTCATGAGGGCAAGGCTTTTTGTTTCTTTCATTATTCCAGCATTAATAACAAGACCTGGCAATGGATCATTATTTAGCCATAAAAATAATGAAATCCTGCCATTTGCAATACCATGGATAAGACTGGAGGACATAAAGTAAAGTAAGCCAGGCACAGAAAGACAAATATTGCCATTTCTCATTCAAATGTAGGAGTTAAACAAGTGGATCTCATGAAGTAGAAAGTAGAATGGTGCTTACCAGGGCCTGGGGGAGAGAGGGAATACAGAGAGGTTGGTTAATGGGTACAAGGACAAAGTTAGACAAAAGAAATAAATTTTAGGGTTTAATAGCACAGTAGGGTGGTAGGGTGACAATAGTTAACAATAATTTATTGTATATTTAAAAATAGTTAGAAGATTTGAAATGTTCCCAATATGAAAAAATGATAAATGTTTCAGGTAATGGATATCCCACTTACCCTGATTTGATCATTACACATTCCATGCATGTATCAAAATATTATATGGACCTCATAAATACGTGCAATTATTATGTATCAATAAAAAAGAACAATGCCTGAAACAAAATAGATACTCAATAAATAATTATTACATGAATAAACTAATAGAGGAGAGAATGAATGAAATGAATATATGAATGAACTGGACAGACAGAGGCTTTAGGGGAGGCTTGCAGTACCTAACTTTGAATCAGAATTGCCCGATGCAGAGGGCCAAGATAAGAGATCCCAGCCTCAGAAGAGATTACAAACTAATTGAGAAAACGTGGCAGAAACTTAACAATGGTTAAATAAGGATATAAGAATTAAATAGCAGAGCAACAGTTTCAGAAAATGATAAACATTTTTGGCATCTTATGTTAGGTTCTTTAATTGCGAAATGAATGTAGAAAAGGAAAAGACAGAGTCATGTGGAGTAACCACAAAAGAAGTTTTAGAGATGGGTTTAATATCACTTTTCAAAAATTTTTCACAAGTTTTCGAGATCTTTTCCAAAGAGTCAAAATCATGAAGATCAAAACCACAAATATCTACTGTCTGACAATGCTATCAATTTCATTTTAAAGTTTGCATGCAAATGCCATTTAAAAGGTTGTCTTAAAAAACAGATGATTGGGCCAGTCTAGTTGAAGAAATTCATGAGACTCATCAGTTCTTTAAAGTCATAGGAAACTATTACAAGGAACAAGGAAGCTCGGGATAGAAAGAGAAATGGCCTCCTTGGCAGCACCAGGTAGCTCCCTGAGCCCAGGTGACTTTTGGTGGGTAGGCTTCAGAAGCTATCTAGAAAGTAGCTCAGCTTTGCTCCATGTAAACACCTTGGGTACATGGCCCTCCATGTCTTTGTTCTACGTTTATAAAACAGAGGATGTGATTAGCTTTTGTAGCTAGCAATTAGCAGGAAGTGGCTCAGTTGGTCAGAATTCTAATTAATCACCACAGAGGCAGCAAAAATGTCTCATGCCCAAACCAGACATGGGGGCTTTTTCTACCAATGCAACGTTCAATGTGTTGTAGTTCCTTACAATGCCTCCTGGAGTGGGTGATAGCAACCGCAGGGAGGAAGGATCACTGGGACTCTTTTCCTCAAAAGACATCTGCATGCCAGGGAGCTACAAAGATGTTGTCAATTTCTCTTTATAGGCAACAAGATGTTTCTAAAATAATTTCTAAGTTGCTTCTTACTAAAGTCATTATGTCAAAGATAATCTGTTAAAAATTTAAGATGATATTAAATTCATGTTTATCTGATAGAGAATCATTGCACATAACTTTTAAGTCACACATAGCTAATGACTACATCATCCTGATGTTTCACTCATCTACCCGCAAGAGAAAGTTTCTTTTTTTCTGATTAGGAGGAATTAGTCATGAAAACTCAATATACATAGGAATAAAACAAAAGTATGCTATTGTCCTCTGTAGTTCTTCTATGTGAAAGAAATAAAAGATAACTTATTAGGAGCTAACATTGATAGAAATCATTTTATTAACTAGATTGGGGAAAGCAGATATACTAATAATACGTCCTTAATTGGAAATTCCCATTGCTAGAAAGTTTGAGAATCCTGTGGGTGAATTTTAACATCAAGTTGGTCTGAAGCTACACAATAGTGCTCAATCTCATAAAGGTTCTCACAGAAAAATTTGGCTGTAGAGCAGAAATGAGCACATATGATTATGCTTTAACTAGTAATTAATAAGGGATAGTGAAGAAGATACTAACTTTTATCTTCAGCTTTAATTTCTCTACATTCATACATGTAGACATGTAGAATTCCACATGCACATTGCATATATAGCTATTTATGCCCACCTATATATACGATCTTTAAAATTATTAAAACTAAAATTAACTATAGAAGTTCAGTGTTGCTATAAAAGTTTGCATTTTTAATTTTAAAAGATAGCAAGGGAGAAAGTATATCAACCATTTTAAATAATCATGAATGAATGAATGATTATTATTATTTGAAGATGGTGATCACAGGTGAGGCCCTTATTGCCACCTGGTGGCAGCATACCCTAATTGAAGAATTAATTTTTGAGTGAAATCGAGAAGCCTAAACAGAAAGTGACAGAAGTCATATCACATGAGTTAATAAAATTAACACACATGAGCTATTAGAGGATCATAAGCCCTTGTAATTCGAATGCAGTATTTCTATTTTCATTTTCTATCTCAAGTAAAAAGGAGAAACATGAGTCTCTGGTTACCACGGAGCATATTTTGGGTCAAGGCTGGTTTTCCATAGACTATATCTGAGAGTGCTCATTTAATGAACCTTGAAGCTGTTTTACCCATAAAGTGGTCCAAGGCCTATTCAGATGCCATATTGACTAAAATGGTTTAAAAAATGTTTTATTATATCATTTCTACAGTCGTAGAATATTGAAAATTACATCGGTTATAGATCTAGACTGGTAATGTAATAACTATCCTGTATTTCTCACAATTCTCTATAGTTCAATGGATCCATGCATGAAATTATTTCCAAAAGGCAATTTCATTAAACTAATCCCAACACCTAGTCCACAATTCAGACAAATTACATCAGAATCTCTGAGGATGGAAATAGGCATTGATACTTTTGTTAAAGATTCCTGGGGGTTCCAATGTGTAGTTTGTGTTGAAAACGATTGAACTGAAGTAAAAAGAAGGTTGAATTGTGGGCCAAGGAAAGATGATTTTCCCATTTAAAATTTGGCAAATTTATAGCAAAGCTAAATATAAAATCCAAATGTATATTAAAAATATGCAGCAAAAAATCCAAAATTCTATTGAAATCTATCTTCCAAAATTATTCTTTTGATTATTGAAGAGTAATGAAAAGTGAAGTATCTTTAATTGATAACTTATTGTGTAGGTGCTTTCTTTTTACCTTTTGTGCAAATACATTTCATTTAATCTCCACCCACATCTTTACCTATATGGTAAACAGATGTTATTATCCCTATGCCCCTTACAGTTTCAGAAACCAAAGCAAAAATAGACTAATTAGCATAAGATCATGCAAGTTGTAAATGCATAAAATGGATTTAAAATTAAGACTAAAGACTGGCACTCCTCTCCCTGACACAGTCAGGGACCAATCTTTGGGGGCTCAGAAACAGGTCCATAAGCCAGCCCTAGCAGCCTCAGCTTTTGATTGAAAGGCCTGATTAGAAGGAACCATCAAAATAACTCTAGAAATATGAAAAAATCAAAGTGAAAGGACACCCCCAAAAGAAATCAATAACTTTTTATCAATGGATACCAACCTAAACAAAAAGATTAAAATGACAAATGAAGAACTTCTCATATGGATTGTAAAGAAGCTCAATGAAATACAAGAGAAAATGGAAACCCAACACAAAGTAGTCATAAAAACAATGCAGGAAATGAATGAGAAATTCTATAAAGAAATCAAATTATTAAAAAAATAACAAACAGAACTTCTGGAAATGAAAAATTCATTCAGCGTTTACAAAACACAGTGGAAAACCTTAAAGATAGGCTAGATCAGGAAGAAGAAAGAAACTCAGAGCTTAAAGATAACATTTTGAGCTAAATAAGTCAGTTAAAGAGAAAGAACAGATAAATAAGAGGAACAAACAAAGCCTGTAAGAAATTATGGAAAATTATGGGATTATGTAAAGAGGCCAAACATAAGAATCATAGGCACCTCAAAGGGTGAAGAAGAAAATACACAAGAGTTGGAAAATCTACTAATGGAATAATTGAGGAAAATTCCCCTGGCCTTGCCAGAAATCTAGATATCCAGATACAAGAAGCTTAAAGGACTCCTGGAAGATTGATCAAAAAGAGGCTATCACAATGATACATAGTCATTAGATTTGCCAAAGTGAACACAAAAGAGGCACTACGATGAGCAGTAAGGCAAAAAACTCAGGTAACTTACAAAGAAATGTCTATCAGACTAACTACAGATTTTTAACTGAGACCTTACAAGCCAGAAGAGATTAGGACCTCATTCTCAGTCTTTTCCAAAGGAATACCAGTCAGCTTAGAATTTTGTATCCTGAAAAACTAAATTTTCTTATACAAAGAAGAAATAAAGACTTTCTCAGACAAATGAACACTGAAGGAATTTGTCAAGACCAGACCTGCCCTGCAAGAAGTACTCAGAACTGCATTATACGTGGATCAGCACAATAGACACTCAACAGTGTAAAATCACCCACAAGATAAAGATCAGAGTCCAGATACCAAAATGGCTCAATAAGTAAAACAGAGCAATAAAGTTCTACTCAACAGAATGAAGAGAAATCCACCCCACTTATCAATTCTTTCAATAAACATGAATGGCTTGAACACTTTCTACTCAAGAGACATAGGCTGACTGAAAGGATTAAAAAAATATGAGCCATGTATTAGCTGTCTCCAGAAAAAACATCTAACCCACAAGGACTCATAGAGACTCAAGTTGAAGGGATAGAAAACAATATTCTATGCAAATGGAAAACAAAAGAAAGCTGGTAGCCATTCCCATATCAGATAACATAGACTTCAAATTGACAAAAGTAAAGAAAGACAAAAATATTCATTATATAACTGTAAAGAGAACCATTCAACAAAAAGAGATAACAATTCTAAAGATTTATGCAACTAACACCTGTGCATACAGATTCATAAATCAAATCCTACATGATATAAACAAAATAAACAGCAGTAGTAATAGCAGCAGTAGTAAACAGCACAGTAATAGCCGGGGACTTCAACACTCCATTAACAGAACAGGACAGAGCCTCCAAATGGAAAATAAATGAAGAAACAATGGACTTAAACAGAACTCTAGAGCAAATGGGTCTAACAGACATTTACAGAACGTTTCCCCAAATTACTGAACATACATTTTTCTACTCAGTTTATGGAACATTCTCTAAAATTTATCACATCCTAGGCCCCCAAACATGTCTCATATAATTAAAAAAATAGAAATTATACCATGTATCTTCTCAGACCACAGTGGAATAAAATTAGAAATCAACTCCAACAGAAACACTCATCTACACACAAAGCCATGGAAACTAAACAATCTACTGCTCAAAGAGAGCTGGGTCAAGAAGAAAGTTAATATGGAAATCAAAAGATTCTTTGAATTAAATTATAAAGGGGACACAAAAATCAAAATGTGTGAGATATAGCTAACTCAATCCTGATAGAAAAATTCATAGCCCTAAAATGCCTAAATCCAAACAACAGAAAGATCACAAATCAACAATTTAATGAATCATTTCAAGGAACTGGAAAAGGAAGAACAAACCCATCCCAAACCCAGTAGAAGAAAAGAAATAATGAAGATCAGAGAAGAACTAAATGAAATTGATAACAAAAGAATTAGAAGATTAATGAAACAAAAAGTTGGTTCTTTGAAAAGATAAACACATTGAAAGAACTCTCACTAGATCAACCATAAGGAAAACAGAAAGGACTCTAATAAGATCAATCAGAAATCAAAAAGGAGGCCAGATGTGGTGGCTCACACCTGTAATCCTAGCACTCTGGGAGGCTGAGGCCAGTGGATTGTTTGAGCTCAGGAGTTCGAAACCAGCCTGAACAAGAGTGAGACCCCGTCTCTACTAAAAATAGAAAGAAATTAATCAGACAACTAAAATATATAGAAAAAATTAGCCGGGCATGATGGCACATGCCTGTAATCCCAGCTACTTGGGAGGCTGAGGCAGTAGGATTGCTTGAACCCAGGAATTTGAGGTTGCTGTGAGCTAAGCTGATGCCACAGCACTCTAGCCTGGGCAAAAGAGTGAGACTCTGTCTCAAAAAAAAAAATCATAAAGAATAAATCACAGCTGATATCATGGAAATACAAAATATCATCACAGAATACTATAAAAACCTCTGTCACATAAACTTGAAAATGTTGAGGAAAAGGACAAATTCTTGGAAGCACACAGTCTCCCCATGCTCAATCAGGAAGAAATAGAATTCCTGAACAGATCAATATCAAGTATCAATACTGAAGCAATAATAAAAAACCTTCCAACAAAAAAAAGTCCTGGATTGGATGATTTCACATCTGAATTTTACCAGACCTTCAAAGAAGAACCAGTACTGATATTATAGAAATTATTTTATAACATAGATCAGGAAGGAATTCTCCCCAACTCATTTTAGAAAGCTAATATCACTTTGATACCAGAGCCAAGAAAGGACACAACAAAAAAATAAAACTGCAGACCAATATTCCCTATATTCTATAACTATAGATGCAAAAATTCTTAATAAAATATTAACAAACTGAATCCAGTTCATCCTAGAGATGCAAGGATGATTCAACATATGCAAATCTATAAATATAAGTCACCACATAAGTAGAAGCAAAAACGAAGACCTCGTGATCCTCTCAATAGAAGCAGAAAAAAGCATTTGACAAAATCCAACATTCTTTTATGATAAGTATGCTTAACAAAATAGGCATAAAAGGGACTTACCTCAAAATTATAAAAGCCACATATGACAAACCCACAAGCAACATCATACTGACCAGGGAAAAGTTGAAAGCATTCCCACTTAGACATGGAACCAAACAAGGTTGTCTGCTATCACCATTTCTATTCAACATAGTACTGGAAGTCCTAGCCAGAACAATCAGACAAGAGAAGTAAATCAAGTATATCCAAATGAGGAATGAAGAGGTCAAACTATTGCTTTTTGCTGACAATATGATCTTATGTCTAGAAAACCCCAAAGATTCTGCCAATAGACATCTGGAATTGATAAACAAATTCAGCAAAGTTTCAGATTATAAAATCAATGTACATAAATCAGTAGCATTCGTATATGCAAACAACAGCCAAGCTGAATATCAAATCAAAGACTTAATATCTTTCACAATAGAAACAAAGAAAATAAAATACCTAGGAATATATTTAACTAAAGAGGTGAAAGACCTCTACAGGGAGAAGTATAAAACACTGAGGAAGGAAATTGCAGAGGATGTAAACAGATGGAAAAACATATATGCGCATGGATCAGCAGAACCAACATTATTAAAATGTCTATATTACCCACAGTGATCCACAGATTCAATACAATCCCCATCAAAAAAATCATCATTTTTTGAAGATCTAGCAAAAATACTTCTTTGCTTCATATGGAACCAAAAAAGACCCTGAATAGCCAAAGCAACCTTAAGCAAAAAGAACAAATTAGACGGCATCACTTTACCAGACTTCAAGCTATATTACAAGGTTATAGTAGCCAAAACAGCACAGTACTGGCACAAAAACAGAGACACAGACCTATGGATCAGAACAGAGAACCCAGATATAAAACCAGCCTCAAACTGTCATCTGAACTTTGACAAAGCAGGAAAAAACACACATTAGGGAAAAGAATCCCTACTCAATAACGATGCTGTGAAAATTGGATAGCCACATGCAGAAGGCTGAAACAGGATCTGCACTTCTCACCACACACAAAAATTAATTCACAACGGATAACACATTTAAACCTAAGGCATGAAACTATAAGCATTCTAAAAGAAAATGTTGGAAAAACTCTTCTAGATATCAGCCTAGGCAAAGAATTTATGAAGAAGACCCTAAAGGCAATCACAGCAACAAGAAAAAATAAAAAATGGGGTGTGATTAAATTAAAAAGCTTCTGTACAGCCAAGGAAACAATCAGTAGAGTGAATACACAACCTACAAAGTGGGAGAAAATATTTGCACACTATACATCTGATAAAGGGCTGATAACCAGAATCTAGAAAGAACTTAAACAAATCAGCAAGAAAAAAATCAAAAAAACCCATAAAAATGTGGACAAAAGATATGAACAGAATATCTTCGAAAGAAGATAGACTAATGGCCAGCAAACAGATAAAAAATGATCATCTCTAATCATCAGGGAAATGTAAATCAAAACCACAATGAGATATCACCTAACTTCAGTGAGAATGGCCTTTATCAAAAAGTCTCAAAACAACAGATCTTGCTGTGAATATGGAGAGAAGCAAACACTGACACATCATTGGTGGGACTGCAAACTAGTACAATCTCTGTGGAAAATAGTATGGAGATACCCCAAAGAACTAAAAGTAGACCTACCATTTGATCCAGCAATTCATTATTAGGTAAAAAATAATTTTATAAAAAAGACATATGCACAATTCATTTTTATTGTAGCACAATTCAAAATTGCAAAGATGTGGAATCAAACCAAGTGCCCATCAATACATGAGTGGATTAATAAAATGTGGTATATGTATACTATGGAGTACTACCCAGTCATAAAAAGATGTGAATACCTTTTGTAACAACCTGGAACTTAGGACCATTCTTCTAAGCAATATATCATCAGAATGAAAAAACAAATACCACATGTACTCACTATTAAATTGGAACTAATTGAGTAACATCCATGTGCACGTATAGCAGTAAAACTGAATGGAAACCAAGTAGGGGAGAGGGGGAGGGGGTAGGTAAATTCATACCTAATGGGTACAATGCATGCTATCTTGGTGAGGGGCACAGATACAACTTTGACTCAAACTGCACCAAAACAAGTCATGTATCCAAAACATTTGTACCCTTAATATTTTGAAGTAAAAAAATAAGTAAATAAACTTAAGACTAACTCCAAATCTCATAGATATTTCCGTGACACCTTGCTCAATTCAAATTTCTTAAGAAACAGAATAGCCATCAGACTTCCAAGGATCTCCTTTGATTCATTATCAACTTCTTTTAAAACCTGACAAACCACTAGGGCCAAAGCCTTAACAGTTGTGCCCTAGCCGGATGCTAAGCTTGTAGATGTAATTGATTTAGCAACAGGAATTTTCACTAGCACTTAGCAGGTTTGAGACAGAAACTCAGCTCAGTGATTCATTTGACTTTCTCTAGATATCTTCTCCATTTTTACCCACCAACCTGGTCAAAGAAACCCTACTTCAAATGCAAAGAAGAAAGTAGGTCAGCTGATTAGGAGTTTAATGAGTCAAAGACAGATTTTCAATGGGAAACCTTGGTCGAAAGAATTACTTTTTCAGCCATAAACAGACTGCCCCAATAGTTTCAAACTGAGGTGGTTTGCAGTGTCGGGTTCACCGTGCCCTCTGCTTTTGTACTTTTCTCAGGCACCTGAGCTATTTCACTTTTTCATACTGGGTATCTTGATGATCCAATTAGTCAAAGAGTACAACAGAATTTACAGCATATTATGTATGCTTAATGTAGGTCCCTGCCCCAATGAGTTTGCATCTGGTAAAAGAAAAAAAATCTATGCACATGTGCAAGTCTAATGATGTTATTTCTCAGCTCAAAATCCTTCCAATCATTTTGTTTTGATTTTAAGGATAATAACTGAGGTTTTTGACATATTCTGAAAAATCTTGATTGATATGGGCCTTGTCTATCCTTCCGTAGACTTCCAAGATTACTTCTATGTTATTATTGCTCTTTTGGTTTTCCAAACATGCCTTCTTCCCTTCCCAGGACCTTTGCATATGCCTTCCCCTCTGTCTAGAATTCAGTCCCAGTTCCTATACTTCTCTGAGTGTATTAGTAATCAAGTGCCATGTAACATGCCATGACCAAACTCGATGTCTTAAAATCACAGTCATCTTATTAGCTCACGATTCTATGATCAGCAGTTTGGGCTGGGATCAGCAGGGTGTTCTTCTGCTGTTATCATCTGGAGTCTCTTTTGCGGCTTCAGGCATCTGCACTGGGGCTGGATGATCTAAAATAGCCTAACACACAATTGGCACAGCTGTCAACTGTTTGGGCTCAGGTGACTTAGCTGGAAAAGCTCTTCTTTTATCTACTGGCTTCTTATCCTCTGGTAGACTAGACTAGACAAGACTAGATTTCTTCAAGTGGTAGCCTCAGGAAAGTGTTCTAAGGGAGCAAGAGCAGAAACTTTTGCTTCTTCCTCAGTTTTTTTGGATACAGCAAGTCAAAGGCCAGCCCACATTCAATGGATGGGGAAATGAATTTTACCTCTTCCTAGAAAAGCTGGCCATTTTTTATCTATTATACCTGACTGACTAATGCCACTGTTTCAGATGTTGGTCCTCACATCTTTTCTGCAGAAAAACATTATTCTGAATCATTAAATATAGTAAGACCCTCTGTTATGTGCTCTCAAATCACCCTACTCCTTTTCTTTGTAGCATTGGTCTCATTTTATAAGCAAATATTTATTTGTGTGGTTATTTGATTAAATCTGGTTTCTCTCCTGAACTGTGAGCTCTATGAGGGCAGGGAAATGGTCTGTATCTTCAGTGTCTACCACAAAGCCAGGCCCAAAGTCACTATTCAGTAAGTGTTTGTTGATGAACACATGAACGTGAAAGTAAGTTGGGAGTAAGGTGGTTTGGAAAGTGGATCGACCACTTCTCAACTGTGGGAACCTCATCAAGTTACATAACCACTTTATCGTTCAGTTTTCATATGTGTATACACATAGTAGGTGCCAATAAATATCCTTGAAAGCAATATGAGGTTAATCACTTAATTTGTAATGAAAAATAATATACATTTCATCCTCATATATTTTTAGGGCATGAAAAGTCACCAAAGAAAACCCAGGAAATTGTTAACTCCTACACTGATCAATACCAGCACATTTATGAATACTGTTCTAACTAATCTTGTGCCATTTATGTATAAAAAGGGGCAGAAGGAGGATGATAAAGAAAGACAGGAGCCTTAGGTCAGGTACTGACAGTCTTTGTAGCCCTCAGGTGGCATGTGTCTTTTTTTCTAGCAGGTGGAGAGAATTTCCCAGAGTTAATCTACTACCTTGTCAAAAATACCCATGATTTGTCAGTTAAGCCCCTGATATTTTTAGTGCTGGAAAATCTGTCAGAATGGCCAAAAAGGCTCATATTTTACAGACTATGAGAAACAAAACCACGGAGGTAGACTGAAATGAAACACAGTCATGAGTAGTAAGTTTGAGGTTGACTGCTCTTTTAAAAAAGAAACAAACCTATTTCTTCTGTTTTTCCAGTGGTGTCAGTCTTCAGGGGCCCTCTTTACTTTGTACTCTTTGAGAGTCAGAAATATACCTACCCATCTCTAGTTTCCTGCTATTGTGTTTGAAATATGGATTTCACATATTTAGGGTAATCACTGGGCTAATTTTGTCAGTAAATTTGACCTTCATAAGTTAAAAATACTCAAATTTCAGAAACTCAGTGCTCTGTGGGTTACAAATGACTGATCACCATGCTGTTCCCACTGGGGCAGGCAGACATCTTTTGGAAATCCTGAAACATAGGTACTATTTTTTCTTCTCTTGCATTTTCTCTCTTTTTGATTTCTCCAAAGCACTGTGTGGCAGAAAAGAATTTCAAAAAGCTTGAGAGAGTTATATCAAAGATAAATAGCTCATGCTAAAGGTTTAAAATATGTCTGGACTATAAACTCTCATGATTTCAGCATTATTTGGATCAGAAATGTTTCAGTTTAGGCTACACTGTGATAACAAATAAACCAGACTTGTAATGGCTCCACACAACAAAACTTTCTATTGCATCATTACATAACAGTCCTGGGAGGTTGCAAAATAAAGTATGTATTGGGAGTAGGAAGTTTTGCTCTGCAGTCATTCAGGAATTGAAGCTGATAGTGATTCTGCCATCTTGAACACGTGGTGTGAGTGTCATTCTGATGGAGGTTGCTATCACAGTCAGCTAGAAGCAAAAGGACACAGAGAAGCCTGCCTGGGAGTGGCCAAATCACACCAATTCACATTCGGTTGCCCTGGGAGAGAAGCCAGGAAATGCCATGTCTATATGGGAAGAAAGAAGATGAAGATGGTCTTTGGTAAACAGTACCTCATGTAAGATACTGACAAAAGAAAAACTTTCAATAACGGAGAATTAGTCGTCAGTATTTCAGTATTCAAATTTCCATCAACTTCACAAAATGACCCTTAACTCTGCACTAGACCAGCTTTCACGCTGTTCTCAAAACACAGTGTTCTTCCAGTCCTTCTGTCTCTAGCTTCCCCATCTCTTCACCCTTTGCTCTGCATAGTGGTCAGGACCATTTTTCTAATTGTGTCTTCTTCAATCAATCACTCCTAGTTACTCCCTGGATAAAGTAGTATGACACACGGCACACAAACTCCTTCCTAACCCAGCCCTTAGGCTGTATGAAGCAGAGGTTAGGAACACAATCTCTGCAACCAGACTGCCTGGGTTTGACTTTTTGTTTTGTTTATTGGTTTTCTAACCTCAGACTTAACGTCTCTCGGAATTTCTTTTCTTTTCTTTAAAATGGGGATAATACTAATATCTACCTCATTGAGTTGTGAAATTTAGTTGATTTTATGTATGTAAAGTAGTAAGAATAAGAAACACTTGTCTAAATTATTATTATTCTGTACCCTTACCTTCCATGATTCTACCCAATGCACATCCCAATTCCATTATGCACGGTATCAAGACCAGCTACATCATCAAGGGTAACAATCATCCACACAGTGCTTCCTATGGGCTAGAAGCTGTACGATAATAAATGTTTGTTGTTCTAAGCCACTGAAGTTTGGGGTGATCTGTTACACAGCAACAGATAAGGTAGTGAAAGGTCATGTCTAATTTAATTAACCTTTCCATGCCCAGTTTCTTGCAACCTTTGATTTTTCATCTGTCAAATAGTGATATTTCCCCTTTTACCCAATTTTTGCGAAGTACATTAAAGTATTACCTTAGACTAAGTCACGTGTTACAGGGAATATGAAAGAGTTCGACTCAATGCCCAGCACAGAGAAGGCATTTAGTAAACATTTCCATAGTCTTTCTTCTGGAACGAATCACAGCAGCTGTCTTCTCACTACCAGCTTGAGTTTCTGGCAATCAAGAAGGTTTCTTTAATGGATTCTTACACATAATTATCAGACCCTGTATATGTTGCTATCTGAGAAAATTGGGGGAAAATCATTTTCTAGACTAATGCTCAGCATGCCTGAGCAGCTTACAAAGGAAGCTGTTTCCACTTTTAGTGTCACACCCCAGGATTTTAGTGTCCCGTTTCTGAGAAACCATTTCAAAGTGCAGTAAATACAGTTCAAATGTATAAGGACTTGGTACATTGGTAACAAAGCAGATGCAACGAAAATGTGCAAACTCAGGGAAAATGTAAATTTGAAACAATAAGACATTTCACATTGTCATGAAATGCTCCAAGGAGTGCACCAGAGCAGCGATTTATTAAGAGGACATATGAAAGTAAATTCAAAACTCCAAGTGCTGTGTGGGTTTCCATGGACCACTTTTTTACAATTGAGAGAGACTAGATGCTGATGAGCCCATAATGATCTGTACTTAAAAACCTAAATAATAAACATTGCAAGGACTCAGCTAATTCATAATTATCCTCATGACAGTGACTCTTTTGGGGTTTTGCTGATTTATTCTCACTTGGAAGAAGGTGTGAATAGAGTAGACAAATGGGGGAAATAAAACATAGAAGAGGCAGTGCGTCTCTCTGCTTGAAGAAAATTCACTTTGGACAGTACCTTTAATGCTTGCAGGGAAGCTAGATTGTTCTGTTCTTTTCTGTCCTTGTCAGTGTCTTTTCCTGAACTTATGTCAAAAGTATGCCTCCAAGGGAAAGCCACAACAATGCTAATAATAATGGGTAAAATGTATTAAGCACTTTTGTGTTAATACATTTTGTTCTGTTCTCAGACAGACACAAACATAAATATGTATATTATACACACACACACACACACACACACACACAGATGCTCCTTGACTTACAATGGGATTATGCCAAAAAATCTTATGTCAAACCCTTGTAAGTCTGTATATGTATATCCATTATTTATATTTCACAAATGAGGATACTGAGGCACAGGGAAGTTAATAATTTGGCCAAGATCATTCAGTGAGTAGGTAGTATAGGCAAAGTTCTAATCCAGACACTCTGATTCTAGAGCCAGCCTTCTTAGCATTATCTGAAGAATAGTAATTATGAAGAATAATGAAGAATGACAATTATCAAAAAGAAAATTTAAAAATCCCGGTTTTTCATACTCTTTATAGTATACAATATTTTTACACATGAACTGTCTCTCATTCTGAGATGGGTCCTGATCTTTCCCACTTTCACAGATAGAGAAACTGAGACTAGAAGAGCTTGAGGATCTCAATGAATGCCACCCTGTGGGTGAGCGTGAGAGCCAGAGAAACCCCACATTTATCATGCAAGCTTCACTGCTTAATAGCCTGTGATACTGAGTGAGTTGTTTCACCTATACAAACCTCTCTCAACCAATTTCTTAGTTGATAAAGTGGGAATAATAATAGTTTCTCCCCAATTATTGGAGCATTAAATTAAGTTATACATATATATATATATATACACACACACATGTATATATACTGTGCTAAGTGTTTTATATATATATATATATATATATATATATAACATTTAGCACAGATCATGGTACATCTCAGGCCTATAATAAATATTTGTTATCATATCAGCAAAATCATATCCATCATTGCTGGAGTTGAATTTTCTTTTTACATTATTGGAATGAAATTTCTCAACTGAGTTTCAGTTCTATCCAGTATTGGGTTATTCTTTAGCTGAGTTTTATCATTTCAAATGTATACTGTCTACTCTTAAAACTACCTACTGAAAAGAAATTCTTCTATGCTCAGTCTTTGAACGAAGAAAAACCCTGCTCTAGCAGGAAGCTGGTGAAGTGGAAAGGTGAAGTTTCACTTCATAAGCACTTTTCTTTCCCCTTGAAGGTGGACACTAATGATTTGTGTGTGTGTGCATCTGTCTATGCAGTGCTCAAAAATTACAATTACAATACTTTAGAGGGAACCATTGAAAACTAATCATTCAAAAAGCTTGAAAAAGGACATCTTGAAGAGCTCCTTGCTGCTAATTCATCAAATTTAGTAATGATTCAACTATGATTCTTTATTCAGATTCACTTCTCCCACAATATTAAATGCCATGAAGTTTCGCAGTATTGTATCCCAATGAGTGTGGACACTAAAGAAAAAGTGGGATGAGTGAGTGGGAGAACCCCAAGATGAGCCCACCCTAGCAGCTCTCTAAAAAGAAAGAAACAAATAAAACCCCACTGCACCCCAGCTCTTTGGAAAGAGTCACTTAACCTTGACAATTTCTGTACTTAATAGTGGATTGATAGGATCACCTATCTCAAATAACTGTAGATTTGCATGAAGTTTACTATCAACCTCACTACATCACTTTGCAAAACACTTTCACCAGCATAACCTCATCCAGCCCTTCCACTAATCTTGTGAAAGGAAAATTACTGTGTTCCTATTTTATGGAGGAGGGAAGTGAGCCACAAAGAGGTTATTTATTTATGATCCGTGAGTCAGTAAGACTAAAAACCAGGAGCAATACCATCTTCCTTATCCAAATCTCCTGTTCTTCTCAGTATTATGAGTATCTAAACAAATTTAAGAATAATTACAGCTTAACGACAGTAAGTAAATGTCCTCAGATGTCCAAAGTTTAAAAGTTAGGGTCATCTATCTATAAAATAAATTAAATACCACTCATTTAACAATATTCGTTAAGCACATTCTATAAACACGCATTAGGTCAGGAGCAGATATAAAATATGAGGCTCAATCTCTGCTCACAGAGATGAAATATACAATTTAGTTAGAGAAATATAAGCACGATAAAAAATGTGTATGGAAATTAGTCATTACTTTAGGACAATTTGTGCTAAGCCATAAGCTGTCTTCCTAGTTCTGCTGCATATTAAAAATTGTTTTACCTTTAAGAATTAGGGCAAGAAGGGTACTTCACGGTGGGAAGATGTTCTGTGGAGACATAAACATCCTCCTCTTAGAGAGTCACAATGCACAGTGATCTGTCTCCAGTTCTGACAGCCCTGCGAAAAAATGAAAACCTGCGTAGTTTTTGTTGAATTGGTATCTTCTAAACATTTCATTATGAAACAAGTTTACTCACAAATCTTATTGAGGGTCTAGTGTCCTAGGAATGAGTGGTTTTCAAGCTTGAACACACGTAAGTCTCCCTGGAAAGGTTGCTAAAATACAGATTTGAGGGCTCCACCCAGAAATTCTGATTCAGGAGGTCTTGGATACACCCTGAGAACTTGCATTAATTGACAAACTTTCAACTGATCTGATGTTTCAGGATTGAGAACTTAATTTGAGTAGTATCTCTACAGAACAGTTTTTAAAATGTTTCCCTAGCATCTTAAAGCCTCTACTGGGGCCCCTGTTTTTTTTTATTATATTTATGAATGCATGTAAATATTCTCTTCATTACATATGCATATGTTCATTGCTATAACTGATGTACCAGAAAGAATATGCATTCTCAGAAGGAAAAATGAAGGGAAAAGAGTACGTTTAGATGGCCTGTTAGGACCATAATTCAAATTCTGTGTCTACCATTATTAAGCTGCGTGACTTTGAGCAGGGATGGGAGGGCATTTCAAATGGAGGGGAAATATGCACAAAGCCAAATGAGAAATGTCATATGTCTCTGCATACAGGGAACAAGCTCTTTTGCTCAACTGGAGACAAGGAGACAGAGGCTGTGTGTAAGAAAGGGTAGGTTCAATTTCAAGGAACAGAACATATAGAACAAACTACTTTGAGCAATCAATGGGGATATATTGGCTTATATCACTAAAACATCTAGAGGCCCAGCAGATTTCCAGTTAGGTTTGGTCTACAAGCCCTAGCCCCTCCAGGATGCAAGCTCTGAGCAGGCAGGGTTTTCTATTTTGTTAACTGCCATTCTCTTGGTGTCTAGTACACTGCCTGTATTAGAGTAGGTTCTCAATAAATTCATGTTGCATGAAATGAATATATGTCCTCAAAGACATGGTTTGTTTCAGTGTTACCTCTTTCCTCATGGTTTCAACTTTATTATTATTCTGACTTGTCTCGGGCACGAGAAGGCAGCTATTAGCTTCAATCACTAAATACTTCTCTTTTCACATCTGTGAGAGACTGGCTACCTCTTCTATAAACCAGTTTCCTCTTCTTCCTGAGCACACAACTAGTCTATATTTCCCAGCCTTTCTTACAATCAGATGTGGCTATGCCACAAAGCTCCAGACAATGGAATGTGAGTAGGAGTCATAGACACCACTTGCAGACCTAGAGCAGGAACATAAGGAGCGTATCTCCTCTTCTCCTTCCCTGAACTCCTGCTTGAGGCCAATAAGTACAGTAGCCTTCACAGGTATGTATTGAAGTTGGCAGAGCTATCATGGTTAAGCCTTTGTATGTTTTTAGTTTTGTTGTCACTGTTGTTGTTGATACAGCAGTTTACCTAATAAAAAACTGAGTAGAAACAGAAAAATAAAGCATTTTGTTCTGTGTTTCTCATCAGGAACATTGAGATACGCTCTATTTAAACTGGCTTAGTTCATATGACCATCCCTGAGGTGAGGGGAAAGGAATGTGCTAATTGATTAGGCCAAGGTCACATGGTCCAAACCTGGAATTGTATTTGGGGGTCAGTTTTTCTAGAACCGCATAGGCACTCAAGTGGAAATCAGGCTGTGTTGACAAGGAGGGAATAAATCTTAGAAATGCAACTACAAATGTCCAAGTTGGCAAGTTCCAAGTCAGGAAGGCCTTTCCATTAAGGAATTTGGATGTTATCTGGTGGGCAATTGGAGGTCATTGGCATATTTTAAGCATGGGAGTAACACTGTCAGATTTTTTCAATTATAAAATGCTTTAGCATAGAGAAAATTACAAAGAATAATATAAGTAACATATATGCACTCACTGTCCTGCTTAATCAAATGTCATACTTTGCCATGCTTGATTCAGATTTTTTTTAAAGGAAACATTACAGATATGGCTGAAACATCCTCTGCACCCCACTGCTGACACATACCTCTCTTCCCAATGGTAATCACTTTATGACTTTGATATTTATCACTCCTGTATATGCTTTAATACTATTGCTGATTTTTTTATATATATATACACAATATACGAAGTTGTTTGCATGGTTTAAAACTTTATATCAAGTAGTATCACACGATTGAAATTTTTCTACTACTTGCTTTTTCTCAGCTCAATCTTTTTTAAGATTGCCAATGATAATATATCTTTATATCATTCGTTGTGAGTATAGTACTAGTTTTCATTTTATGAATATGCCATGGGTCATTTATCCATTCCCCTAGGGATGAAGCTTCATGTTGTTTCCATAATTTTGTTATTAAATATAATGCCATTGTGAATATTCTTGGGCATATCTCATTGTGTACATGTGCTGGAGTTTCTCTAATGTATTCAGGGGTATATTACTGGGTCAAAGGCTATGCAAGTCTCCAGTTTTCCTAGATGTTATACCAACATGTACATATATGACTGGTGCGATAGTTCCCAGTGCCCTGCATTCTCTGATTCACATTTACACGGAGCACAGATGGCCAATGTACCAGGTTTGCTGATGACAAGATCATTGCCAAAGCCTCTGTGAGAGATGCTGAGGATCTGAGATACAAAGACACAACAGAGACATAGTAAGGGGGGGAAAGAATTGAACACATTCATGAACAAAATCCATAAAATGTGGTGATCGATTATGGGGAAATAAGGAAGAGAAAATAATCAAGGATGACTTAAGTTTCTAGCTTGAACACAAGGAGAAGCTTGCGTGTAGTGAAACTAATGATAAACTTCCTTTGAACATGTTGCCCTTGAGGAGTTTAAAGGAAACCAGAAAATGCTGTTCATGAGACATTTCAATATTGAGGTCTGGGGACTGAAAAGAAATACAAATTGTGAAGTCATCAAAATAGGTAAAATTGGAAGAGTTGGATCAGGGAAAATATACAGAATCACTAGAGAAGTGAATCAAGAAACTATGCATGGGAAACTTTAATATTTAAAGGCAAACAGAAGGAAGAGAAGACTGCAGGGAACACAGAGACTAAAGTAGGAGACAAAGTATGTGATATTGTAGAAGCCAGAAGAATAGAGTTTCAAAGAACGAGCGATCAACCACATTAAATGTGGTTTCACCAAGAAGGTGAAAACTGAAAATTAGATATCAGTGTTGCAATGAGGCCATTGAACCTGTATGATAGAGGGTTTCAATGGAATGGCATAGGTGGAAATTACCACGATGACGTAAGGAATGAAAAGAAAAAGAGCAAATCCAGATAGCTAACTTTCTCAAGTTGGGTTCTTTGACAATAAGACACTGAGATGGAGTTTGGGTGCAAGATGCTTTTTGAAAATCAACACATGTGAAAGGAATGAAAAGGAACCCAGGAAATTTGGCTTCGGAGTCCAAAATTCAAAGACTATGTCATAGTGTCTATCTTTGGGGGGAAAAAAGCCCCATTTATTTTGTGTCACTGGAGTCAGATTCATCAAATCCATTCCGTGCCACTATAGTCACTAGTTTCATTCTGACAGCCTGGATAAGAAAACTAAAGTAAAAAGTTAGGATAGCAAAGAACATAAAAGGAAATATTACATAGCCCCCTTCTTTGCCTTCTTTGATTTTCCCCATTGTTGCTAGAATGAACACTTAGAAAACTATGAAGTAAACTTGTGCCCACAAATGAAGCTCCGTGGTTATGAATTCTGAGTCCCTGGAATATGAAGACCAATGGGGCCGACATACTACTGGGGAGTGGAAGGCAGGCAAGTTTGCTGAGCCTGATCCTAGTGAAACGGCAATGATCACAGCATCCCTGCTTTATCTTGAGGTTGCTATGAAGATTGAATAGGAAGCCCCCTGTATTAAAGTCCTTGGCACAGCTACCAGCACGTGGCAGGACTCAGGAGGTGGTAGTTCTGAGTACTTTTCCCCAGGTACTGATGAAAGGGGAGGAGGGAGGGCAGCCAGCAGAGCCCTGAATGCTCACTGGGGAGAGAGGCATGAGGATGGGAACAACAGGGAACTGGCAAAAATGTCTCTTGTCTAAGAGAGACTTCAGTTAAATTTCAGTCAACTTTCTGAGGAGCTAAGAAGTGAAAGTTGAACTTAACTATCAAGGAACACACTGGTTGTCAGCTGGGCCCCCAGGAGGAAGTCAACAAGCTCCACCACATCTAACAACACCTACTGCTTGCAGCCCTTCCCCCATGTCAGGCAGCTCTGCACCTTGCTCTTCCAACTGGGGCAGGAGATGAATGGGCGCCAACGGGATATTATTTCACTTCCTTCCCAGGGATGAGAAGAGATTGAAAAAATCAGCATGTATTAGACATCTGCTATGTGACGGCTGCCTTATATTTGCTGTTTAGTATTATTGTCCCCACTACGCAGATGAGAACACTGAGGATCAGAGACTTGTTCAAGACACACATCTGGTAGACAGGGAACCAAGATTCAAAATCATGTCAGCCAGGTCCTCAAGTCCCTCTTCTTTCTGCAACTACATCAGATGTTTTTCTAGGTAGTCTGGGTATAAAATCATAAGTCATATATGGAAAGAGGTGGCTGGCACTTGGAAGACATCTGCTTAGGAGATGCTTCATTGCTTTACCTCTTCCTCTGTGCAGCCTCGAAACTTACTGCCAGGCAATCTCTAGAAGTTTACAATCTGGGGGAGAGATGGACACAATGTAATATGGCAAATACTAACCTAGAGGAATGCATGTGTGACTATAAGGAACAGAGGATTGAGGTCACCTAACTCAACATGAGGCTTCATGGAAGGCTCCTGAGAAGAAACCCCTGAGTCTTAAAGTGTGAGAATTGGCCAAAGAAAGAAAGAGAGGGAATTTCAGAGACCAGTAAGAGCATGAATAAAAGCAAAAAGGCTTAAGGCAGTCTGGGGTCTTCTGGCAAATTACAAATAGTTGTCAGACTTACAGAATAAAATACAAGGTAGAGAGAAGGGAGAAACAAAGCTGAGTAGACAGAGTCAGCTTACAAAGGGTTCTGTACAGGCTAAATTTCAGGTGCTACTGTAAAGGTACAGATAAAAAACTCATATGAAATATTTTAAGACCTTCATAGAATATTTTAAGACTTTTTGTAGACATTACATGAAACACTCTTATATTTGGAGACAGCATCTGACATCAAATCAAACATAATAAAATGTATCCACATCACACTTTGACACATTTTTTCAACAAATATTTGTTGAGCACATACTATATACTAGACACTTTCTTAGTTATCAAGTATCCCAGCACTAAACAAAACATAAAGTGCACTCCCCTCCTTAGAATGACAATAAAGAAAATAAGTGGATCATACATCATCTCAGCAGATGTTGTGTGCTATACAGAAAGATATATTAGAGAAGAGGGTAGGAAGTGTTATAGAAGGGATTACAATACTAATGGGATGTTCAGAGAGTTATTACTGAGAAAGTCATGCTTGAGCAAACACCTGGAGGAGATGAGGGAGTTGGCCAAGCTGATATCTGGGGAAAGGCATTCCAGGGAGGAGGACCAGCCAGTTCAAGGCCCTGAGGGGAGTGTGTGCTTGGCATATTTAAGGAGTGGTAAGGAGGCTAATGTGGCTGGAAAAGAATGATCAAGGGAAAAGGTGGTAGGAAATGAGGTCAGAGAAAATTAAGGGACAAGGGCTTATAAGGTTTTCAGATTTTCCCTTTTTGGAAAGGGGAGCCATTGGATAGCTTTGAGCTGAGGATGATATGATCTAACTCAGCTTTTAACTGGATACTTAATGGCAAGAGTGGGGGCCAAGGAACCAGTGAGGAGACTAGGGCAATAATCTGCACAAGAGGTGCGGTGGCTTGGACAAGGGGTTTAGCAGTGGAGTGGAGAGAAGTGACTGGAATTTGGATATAAGATGGAGTGGGCAGGAGAGAACAGGATTTTGGCTTGAGTGACTGGAAAATAGACAGTGGGAGAGGTCTCGGGGAGACCAGATCCTCTGGCTTCAGTTTTGTGTTGCTTTAGAAACATTTGAAAGAATTATACTTCTGAGTTGTTTTATTAGCAAAGTTTTCCATATGTTCTTACAATTTAAACTTCGCCATATTTTGTATAAACAATTCAGTTGGGTTGAGTTGAGTTGGCATGATATTGTTACATGTCAATACATATTGTAGATATTTCATTAGTATCTATTAATTTTTAATTCTTAGATTTTTCTTTCAAATTTTATAACAATATACTTGTTTTTCAGATTTCAGGCAGGCCACTGAAAATCTCCTGTAATGTTCCTGTAGTCCTTGATGAATAAGACAGCCCAGCCTGTCCTCTTAGAGTTTGAAGTCTAGGATAGGAAAAAAAATTAAAGCAAGAGCATGAATTTTTAACTGATATGGTTTGGGTTCTAAAGCTCACATAAAATATTTCATTTAATTCTATCGTATTTCACCCATTTTAATGATGAGGAAACTGGAGCACAGAGAGATCGGTTGACTTGCCCAAGATCACTAAATTCTGTGTCAGCTGAGCTGGGATTCAAACTAAGAAATCTGGATTTTCCCATGGATCATTGAAAATATACCAAAGGCTAAGCCACTTCTCCACTTGTGTTGCCCATTTTCACCATGTGAGTCACATGTGTAGTGACAAAGAAGCCTAGATATTTGGGATCTGTGAGTTCTGTGGATCTTAATGCCATATTTCTTTATTTCTGTCCTCTGTATCCTGAATTACCACTACTGTGAGCAAGTGTAAGAATCAAATCCCATTACATTGATCTTGGGGGATGGGCAAACTCTTTGGACTGTCCTAAAATTCTATTTATTAAATGTTGTTCATGTAAGTGACACAGTGATTGGGACAATATTTTCATTTCAACTTATCTTACAATAATATTCACTCCACATGCAAAACCAATAAATGTAATATCTTTGGAGTATTTCTGAGGGAACATGTGCACCAAGAAAAGAACGAGAGGTGAAAATACCTAGTGTGGAGCAAAAACCCACTTTGATGCAGATACTCTCATAGGCTCTGAAAGGTTAAAGTCACACAGGTAACAAAACAGCAGTCTGTATTCAATGTCAGGTGTGAGTCCACAGCCCGTGTTTTGGGATTCTATCATATCTTCTCCCTGCTCTGGGAGTCAGAAACACTAACCTGACTCTAACCCTGATTCTGTTGTTATCTACTTGAGTGACACTAAGCAGACACATAACTTCCCAGAGTGTCAATATCTACATCTATAAATAAAGAAGGTTGGGACACTAAAGCCTCTTCTGTCTCTTTCAATCATAGGTTTTATAGGGTCTTACTCTATAAATGATTTATTCTATTTTAGGTCAACTAATTATTTTGTTCTTATATTCTTGCTGGACCTGTTGCTTTTAACTGTTAACTGTTTCTTTTTGTTGAAGAATTTTGTTAGACCAAACTTGATAGGTATATAAGTTTCTGATGTTTTGCCCAGTTCTAGCACATAGGATTCTACTAACATATGCTGAGCATCTGAGTCCATAGGGCCATTGGTCTTCCCATGCCAATTACAGTTAAGCAGAGGTAAAAATTAGCTTTAATGTTTTTATACTAGAGCTTGTTTAAAGAGAGAGCGGAGTACAAAGCCAAAAGCATCGTCTTTAGAGTTGAGCAGGCATGAGTTCGAATCCCAGCTCGGCCACTTACTGGACACGTAGCCGCAGCCAAGCCTTAGTTTAAACGTCACTTTCTCAAAGAGGCCTCCCAGGATCACCCAGGTTGACTTAGTCCAGAACACTGTTTTTACCTCGTGGTAAAGTTCATATTTATCATTATACACTGAGTGTTTTATATATACTTTGAGAACATTGAATGAGTGTTTATTAAATAAAAAGTTACTTAATCTTTCTCAGTCTCAAGTCCTCATTCCTGTGAAGTGGGTAGAAGGATAGTACAAGGTATTTACGCAAAAAGAAATCAGGTCAAAGTGGCCTATAAATAGCAAGACACTGTCACAATGTTAGATAGCATGATTACAATCTGAAGTAAACTAGTTCAAAAAGCCAATCTCAGACTCAAGTGGGGCTTTTGCTAGTTTAGACTTGTAGTTAGAGGAAGGAAGGAGGGGACTAAACATTGCTGATTATCTGTATGTGCCGGCCCTGTGTGTAATAGAATAATATGCATTTAATTTTTCTCTGAAAATGTGACAGTGTGAATTTCCAAAGGAAAGACAAGAGGTCCTGACAAAAACAAGGTTTGCTGTAACTTTTCACACACTTGGGTGGATCAATTTGCCTTTTTCTCCTAAGTTGGAACTTTTGAGGCCATTACTGTTAGAAGGGAAATGCTAACGAAGCTTATCTGTGTTCAGAACTAGAAAATGCCCTCTTCCGCTCCCCACGTTGGCCCCATTGTTATTCAGGTGCTGCTTATAAACAGACGACACCCACAGAAGATGGAAAAGATGAATCCACAGATTGCTTTACACATGCTCATCTAGGTGAGGTGGCAACCACCGCAGATTTGAGGCTACCAATACCATGCTATCCCATTTCAGGAGACTCACACCTTCCTTAAAAATGATGGTGGTAGAACATCATCAAGGAGACTAACTAAAAGGGCAGGTGGCTTTTGTGGATTGTACCTAGAGTAAAAGTCAGAGAATCCAAATTGTATCCCAAGACTTATTGCTTGCCAACATCCTCCATGAGCCTCAGTTTTCTCACCTGAAAAATGTGTCACTGAACATCACATGTCTGATCATTAATTTATTCATTCACTCAACAAGCTGCCAATGAATGCCTGTGATATGTGTCAAGAACTATGCAAGATACTAAAATACAAAAATTTGATTACTATAAATTCCTGTGGCCGAGGAGTCACAGCCTAATGAAAGAGAAAAATATGGGAGAGAATGGTGAACTTAGCAAAGTTCAAAAAGTCTTACTGAAGTATAGAGAAAGAGCTTTGTGACCACATAGAAAAGGAAAAGCAACCCGTCCTGTCCAGCAGAGTAGTTTTCATTGAGGTGGAGATATTTGAGTGAGTTGTAAAATAAATGTCAGAATTTTTAGGTATAGAAATGGGTACAGGGCAGAGAGTATGTCCTAAGGCAGTGGATTGGGCATGGCACCGTGGCCAGCACAGAGTCGCCACATTAAAAATTTGTTTTACAAATGAATAAATGTATGAATGAATGAATGAACATTTGGAGAAGCATAACAAATTCATTGTTCCTAGAATGTGTAAGACTTAGAAAAGATAGCAGTGGAGTTATAACTATGGAAAAGTGTGGAATAAAACATCTAAATAAGAAGTTTTGATGTAATTGTGTTCCTTTAATATAATTTTGTCTAGAAATTGATGCAAGCTCTTGTTTGAATACCAAAGTGCCCTTTATACCTTTGAATATCTCCCAGTTTGAATCATGAACACTGGTTCAGTTGGAAATGTTGAAGATTTGAATTGATAACGACTATAACTAATGAACAAACATTGCCATTGTAAAAGGTTACACTTTTGGATTTCACAATCATTTATTAGTCACCCATTTATTTATTAAATATAAATCTATCAATAATCAATTTATTAATTCGGTAAATGTTTTTTAAGTGTTTATTGCATTCTAGGAATTGGGCTAAGACCTGAGCATATAATGTGGAACAAAACAAGTATGCTTTCTACAGTTAGGGAGCTTATTGTCTATCTATTGGCCATTTGCTTTTTTCATTGCTAATAGCATCCTAGTTTGGTTTGGGGTGGCAATATAAACAGTTCTGATAGATTCATCATGGCTAATTTGACCACGATAAATCCTCTTCTCTGTGCCAGACACTCTTTCCAGCCTCTCTTGCAGCTACGGGTGACCATGTGGTAGAATTTTTACCATTTAAATGTAGAGCAGTCTTCAGGGGATCATCTGGGGAATGATTTTGCATTTTAACAAACAAAGACATATGTGGCAAGAAAGCTGTTATTGCACTTTCTTCCTTCCCTGAAGATTTTGGTGGGAAGTTACAATGTTTAGAACTGTAGCAGCCATAGTGATTTTAAGATGATCAAAAGCCAACAGCCAGAGGAGGAAAGAGAGAAGAGAGAAAAACTGTGAGTTCTCAATGAAATTTTTGCTGTACTAGTCCTAAAATCAAATACTTTTAGACCTCCAGTGGCATAAGAAAATTAGATAGCTTTTTAAAAAAAATCTAATTATGTAGGTTTCCTATGGTTTTCAGATGAAAATCACAAGATAATAAGCTCAGTAAAGACAGAGTTGTGTCTATTTTGTTAAAAATATATTTCCCGGAGCCTACTAAAGTGCCTGACACTTAAGATCCCCTTAATAATTGACTGTTTAATGGGTGAGCAATGGACAGAAGGAATTAATGAAAATTGCTTAGACAATAAAGATTATAGGAAAAGTAACCTGAGATAGTCTATCAACAAATCATTCCTTCACAGGCTGGACCGTGGAGTCACTTAGGGCACTAGAGAAAATCCCACAAGAATAATTAACTCAGTCCTGGGTAATAGAAGTTTGTTAATATAACCACAAAATCTGCCTCACCAAAATTGCTTCAGAGACAATGTTCTTTCTTCTTAAGCCTCATGAAGGACCAGAGATATTGGTTTTAGTCCCTTCAGTTTCTGTATTTCACACCATATTTTCCTCACATTCAGATTTTACCTGTCTTATTTTATCTCCCTATGACCACATGTAAGTCAATATTATAGAAATCCTAGCTAGTGAAATAAGGCGAGAAAAACAAATAAAAATCATACAGATTAAAAAAGAAAAGTACAACCATCTTATTCAGAAATAATGTGCTTGTGTATACAGAAAATCCCAAAGGATCTATAAATTATCAGACTCAAAAGTGAATTCAGCAAGGCCATAGGATACAGAGTTTACATTCAAAAGTTAACTGCATTTTTATGGACTAACAACAAAAAATTTGAAATAAATTTTAAAACAATAACATTTATAATCCCATCAAAATATTAAATTAGGGAAAGATTTAATTAAATTATCCATCACTTCTACACTGGAAATTGGAAATCACTGTTGAGAGAAATTAAAGAAGACTTAAATGAATGGAGAGATTTTCCATGTTTATGATTCAAAAGGCTCAATATTGATAAGATGTAAATTTACTCCAAAATTATCTACAGATTCAATACACTCCAATTAAAGACTCTGAAGCTTTTTATTTTTTGTGTTATTAGAACAAACAAGCTGATTTTGAAGTTTATATAGAAATACAAGGACCTAGAATAGCCAAAGAAATTTTGCACAAGAAGGGAACTGGAAGACTTACATTATCAGATTTTGAGACCTACTACAAAGCTACAATTATTAACACAGTACATATTGGAATGAGAATAGGCAAATAGACTGATGAAACAGAAGAGACAGTCAAGAAACAGAATTGCATATAAACAGTCATCTTATATACTGCTAGTTGTTCACTGTGTATGAATTGTTTCAAATCCTTTGAAAAGCTGTTAGTAGTATTTATTAAAGCTAAACATTTGTCTATACTATTACCCAACAATCCCGTTCCTAGGTATAAACTCGAGAGAAATGAAATAAACAAAAAGACACATACAAAACTTTTCATAACCACCCTGATTCGTAATAATCAGAAACTGGAAATAATTAAAATATTTATCAATATGAAAAAGAATAAATAAAATATGTTCTATTTATACAATGGAACACTACTGAATGATAACAAACTGCTGATATATGCAACAACATAGATTAAACTCTCAAATACATTGAGTTAAAGAAGTCAGACACAAATGAGTACATACAGTATGATTGCCTTTATATAAAGTTCAAGGGCAGGCAAAAATGTTGACACTGATAGCAGTCGGGATAGTGGTCATATCAGGAGATAAGGAAAGGAAGGGACACAATGGAACCTTTTAAGGTGATGGAAATGTTCTCTATATTGACTTGAGTGGTGGTTACACAGATGTATACAGGTGTACACATACATAAAAAAATCATTGAGCTGTACACTTAAGATTCTAATATCTGAGTTCCTTACATACCATACAGCATGTATTTTATAACTCAATTTAAAAATTGGAATAATTATTTTTAAAAAATTTTTATATGTCCATGTGGGCAAATTTGAGTTCAAGTAAGCTCTATTATCCATCAGAATGGAGACAACCAAATAGAGTTGGGACTTGAGTCACCTGCTTTGGGTATCTGTGACAAAGCCTTGCTGGATAACTGCCCCAAACCCCACTTTATCCTCCTGGTTTCTGGTTTAGGTATTAAGTGGAAGATGAAGCAGAAGAAGAGAACAACTTTCCAGTAACAGTGGCCTTGATTCATCGAGTTCGCTGGATTTGAAGTACTAAGACTTCAGTTCCATTCTACTCACAATTAGCACAGTGGACTTCCAGGCTAATGACATAGTCCTCTGGGTCTCCAAACCCTCACTTGGAACAAGAAGGGGCTAGACTGGCTGGGCACAGTGGCTCACGCCTGTAATCCTAGCACTCTGGGAGGCTGAGGTGGGAGAATGGCTCGAGGTCAGGAGTTCGAGACCAGCCTGAGCAAGAACAAGACACCATCTCTACTAAAAATAGAAATTAGCTGGACAACTAAAAATATATATGGAAAAAATTAGCCGGGCATGGTGGCACATGCCTGTAGTCCCAGCTACTCAGGAAGCTGAGGCAGAAGGATTGCTTGAGGTTGCTGTGAGCTAGGCTGACACCATGGCACTCTAGTCTGGACAACAGAGTGAGACTCTGTCTCAAAAAAAAAAAAAAAGAAGAAGAAGGAGCTAGACTGGATGTTCTTAGATACCCTGTTTTGTTCTAACAATATATAATATTAATAGACTTCATTCGTTCTTTCATGCAACTAATATTTATTGAGTACCTGCTGTAAACTAGATGTTTTATATCAGAGATTGGAAGTCAGGAGTTCATTTCTGCTTCATTCAATATTAATTACAATTTCACCTTGTATAAAAGAAAAAAAACCCACAGTGCCACTCATTTGATTCAGGGATGATACCTACACCCTAGCAATGGGGAGGGATGGAAAATAAACGTACAATGGCAGTCGTAAGCAGTAACGTCTGCTTCTCTCAAAAGACAGAAAAAGCCCCAAACACATTTGACTAGAAGGGTTCCTCTGTGTTCATTTGGGAGCCTGGGAGTGCACTGGGTCTTTCCATTTCCCTCCTCCCACAAAGAATAGAATTCAATGCCATACCAGTATGTGTGTGTGTGTGTATATATGTGTGTGTATGTAAGGGTGTTTACATGTATAGTGACTGTGCATAGGCAGGTATTTAATTTTGTGTACATGTATGTTAGTGCATGTGTTTCTTACTGTTTTCATGTAAGGATGCAGATGTATGGTGTATGTTTCCATGTATGTGCATATGTGTGTGGTATGTACATAAAAGCTGTCCTAGGCTTTACCTTACTCTAAAACCTGAGTAATAACATGGAAAGTGTGAGTCAGAAAGGTGAAAGGTTAACTGTTTAATGAATACGAAATTCATTCAGAAAACTGCAGTTTGTAACTGGTGAGAGGAAGTATTGAATAGTTTCTCGTAAAGTTACAATAGCCAGTCCTGCAAAGGAAACCCCTCCTAGCCTGGAATTCCAGAGTGTTTCCTTGAATTTGAAAGGTGGCCAAAGAATGAGCAGGCATGTAAAAGAGAAGGGGCTGGGAGGACTGGAGTGGAGGACATGAATCTATCTTCGTTTCCGATCTACCACTGCTTCTCCCACTTTCATCAATAATTTTAAGAGGAACTGATGGACCCTTACTTAATATTTCCTCTCCTACCTTTTCACTTTTGTTTTCCTCATGACCTTTCTTCTGGGGTGGCTTAGTGCTTAGTACAGGAGAAACCCTGAATTCCAGCTCTTCTTTCTCTTCACTAAATGAACTGAGTTTCCTCATCTGTCAAATGGGTACACTGATTCTTTTCTCAAGTGTAGTTGCTGTGAGCATCAGATGAACATAAGCTTGCAGCTTACAGAAGGCTCTGAGCTCCGTGGAAGTAGGAAACATTGTGGTTTGTTCTTCTTTGTCTGTTTAGCACAGCACTTGGCACGCGATAGACACCCCAAAGTATTTGTTAAATAAATGAATATGTTAAAAGCCCCCCTCTTTTTTTTTTACTAAATTACTAATTGCTATTATAAAACCATTTGGTGATAATAGGGAAAGAGAAGAAGTCAAGAGGCATTCTTTTAATTTGTATTTCACAGAGATTCCAAGGGAGGGTGAAGAGAAGGAAGCAGACAATCTGGGCGGGAACTGGAGGCTGGAGTCAGCAAGAAGGACTGAGGCCAGTTGGCGCTTCTGGAGCCAGGGCTCCTTCACTGTCTGCCCCTTCTGCTCTCTAGGTCCCCCACCCATCCTCGCTCTTTACATCTAGCACAAACGCAAATCCCTCAGTTGACCAACAGGGGGCGCCCCTCTTATGAGCTTGGCATCGACGATGTTGAGCTCTGCCCACGATAGTGGGGAGAAAGCAGAATTTGCAGATCAGCCGTATCCAGGTCATATTCTGACTCCATTACTTGGTAGCCAGGGGACCTCAACTGTTAAATAGACATGGTGATGTGTGCCTTTCAGGGCTGTTGGAGGGAGGGAAGAAGTGGGAAGCCGGGTTGGGGAGAGAAAGAGGGAGAAAATAAGCACACGTGGCAGGACTTGGTATTAATAGGATTATATTTATACAAAAAGTCTCTATCAGATGATTATAATTTGGTTGAAATAAGATACATAGCTGAACGTAGAACAATGTAATAATAATATCACAAAGTGTTCCAGGGAGCTTTCCTATAGAAAGACAAAATTGTGGGTGGATGAGGGGTGGACATCAGCTACCACTCTAGTACTCAGAATGCCACACTCTTCCAGATGATTAGCTAAATTTAGGAGGTAAAGCCACATACACACCCTCTTTCCAATCCCAGATCCTATCTTCTTGGATCCAAACAGCATCCACATCTTGCCTGAACTATTTGCAATCATCAAGGTAGAGCTTCTCCTTGCTTAGGGGGTTGGTCCTTAATTCCCTTAAGTGACCTCATTTCAATTAGGCCTCACACATTCCTTCAGTGGTAAGTATATGTCAGGTTTGGTTAGCACCTCAAGGCTTAGGGATTAATGAAACAGAATTCTTTTCCTTTTAAAACTCACCAATATGGTGATTTCTTTATTATTACAATTAGCGGCATGGCTTTCATCCTCTATTCTAAAAGCTATGCAAGGGCTGTAATGTTCGTCTCCTTTTTAGTCCTCACCACAGTTCTGTGTGGTGGATACTCTCATTATACCCATTTTATGAATGAGAAACTGAGAGCAAAATTGGTCACATAACTTGCCTAAAACCAATTAGGTTACTCATGAAAGGGTAAGAATTCAAATGCAAATAGTCTGACTCCAAACCTCACCTCTGTGCTAGAAAATAGAAATAAATGGCACGGTATAGAGTCCTCTAAATGACTATGGTCATGAGGGAGAATTCTCTGGTGCAGCGTCATTTTAGCAACGCCTTGGAAGTTGAATAGGAGCTTGCAGTTAAAAAAGAGAGGAAAAGGCATTCTGAGCAGAAGAGACAGCATTTACGAAGAATCTCAGAATTATAACAGTTCCCATATCCCCGGACAGTGTGATGCCAAGGTCATTGGAGAGTACCTTCCCACCACCCAGAGGGTTGGCTAGGGATGAAGGGGACATTGGCAGAGGGGAGGCTTGGAAGAGACCACACTTGCTCAGTCAGGACTTGAATGGCTGTGCCATCTTCTCAATGCCAAAGGGGGGCTCAGTCTCTGTGTGTGCTTCGGCTTTCAGACAACCTGGTGATTTAGCATTGAAAATGTGAATAAATTGGGTGATTCTCCAAAGAGTTATCATGTTTAGTCAAATCAGATCAGTGCCTCCAAAGTCTTAAGGCAATTTTCCCTGTGTGGCTCAGGTACGTCCTTAGAAAGTAATCCGGTGTGCTTTCAGCAAGAGCGTCAGAGTTGACAATAGCTGTAATGCTTTGACGGAACCGTAAATAAGAGCGTGTAAGTCCCAGGGCAATGGATGAGGGGGTGTACAGGGGGAAAGTAAGGTGGGTGACCTTTCCCAGCCATCTATATTTGACTGGAAATGTGGTTGCTTTCACCAACTTGTCGTGACCTGTGAAATGGAATTGAAGATAGAGTCTTCTTATTCCAGTTATCAGGGGTTTTAGGAGACACAGCATGCAGAGCCGTGGACAAGAAGATCACCCGTCAGAACATATTTATTTGGAGGAGGAATATTTAAACAGTCAAATAGAAGGGATATTTCAGATATCTTCCTTTTCTCCATGAAGGAGAGGCCAGCATCTTTCTTTTTTCTTTTTTTTTTTTTTTTTTAGTACAGGGTGACAACTCAAAAAAGATTTTTTAGTCAGTGATTCAGGTAGAGGAGAAAGCAGCAATGGGCAGTGCTTCATATGGAAGTATTACAGAATGCAAACATCTAAGGTTTAGATATTATTTTTGTAGGGATTAAGAACTAATTCATGTTCAGATAATAATCATGACATTTTTTTCTTTCTTTTTTTTAAATTATTTTTTATTCTGCATATTATCTTATACATCCTGTACTTATGAAAGGATAATCTGTGAAAAAAAAAGTCTGCATATAAGGCTGTGAACCTGGCTGGGAAATTATGACAATAAAGAAATATGTGGGTGTCCTCACTTTTGTCATCTCAAAATGTCCAGTTCTCATGTTTTCCCCAATGAAATCCCCATTGAAAACAGAAACCAGAACTATGAACTAAAAGAAAAATATCGATTTGAATTTTTCTTCCGGTGAACTGCCTTTTTAGTTATTTTAGTACATTTTCTTGGTGGCTGAAGCATAACAAAGAAGGTTGTGTTTCCTTCCCACAGACACCAAATTTCTTCGAATAATACATAACATGGCACACAGGGTGTTTACCACACAAAATCAAAGCCACTTGAGAAAATATGGGTTGGGGGAGAGGGAGGAAGCAGCAGGTACCATCTCACTTGGGGATCTAGTTCTCACAGGCCACCAGGTAGCAACAGAGGGTCTGTGCGAGTTTCATGGAGGAGAGAAGGGATCTCTTGTCCTCCATCCTGGCTGCCATACCTGCATTCTACTAATTCTGAAAGGTAAGTGAGCAAGATCTTGTCTCTGAAATCTGATCAAATACTACTAATGAATCATGGAACCCAGAGTTGGGAGCTGGACAGAAGGTCAAGAGGACATTTGAGCCAGCCTCTGACTGGTAGCAGGTGATGGGTTATGATGCCAGTTTGGGAGACCAGGTAGCTAAGGCCCAGGGGTGTTCTGACATCCTCTTCTGGTCCAAAAGTCAGCTCCAGGGACCAGGCTTCAGGTCTCTGACCATGAAGAATGATTCTCTTTGCATTATCACACATGCATCCTCAACTAAACAGCGAAGGACATATAATCTGTACCGTAGCCAAGACTACAGCTGTGGAAAACACAGGGTTTCCCCTCCACACACCCACCTTAGAGGAGTGTACTATAAAAGTATAGCTTTGTGACTTCCTCATGCTTAGAGAAATGTAGGCAAAACTGGTTCACTTTGCATAGCTGAACTTGAAACTAAGCAAAATCATACTGAGTTCTTCATCTGTATTTGTAGTCAGATATTTTTAAATACTCTTTTATTACTCAGTATAAAAATAATACATACCTATTATGAAAATAAAGATAAATATAACAATGCTTTTTCAAAAATATAATTCTGTAATTACAAAAATTATCATTAATATTTTGGCATATGCGGAGGTCAGAAAACTTTTCCTCTAAAGAGCCAGTGGTAGATATTTTCTTTTAAAGACCTATGGTCTTTCTATTGCAGCTATTCGATTCTGCTGTTGTAGTGCAAAAGCAACTATAAACAATATGTATAGAATGAGTGTGGCTGTGTTCCAATTATTTACAAAAACAGGTGGCAGGATGGATTTGGCCTGTGGATCATAGTTTGCCAACACCTGGCATATAGAATTTAGAATTTTTTCTATGTGTATTACATCAGATACACAACTGTGCATACTTCTCCTTTCACTTCATGTTATACTTTCTCAGGTTATTGAACATTTTTCATACAGTATTCTACACAAGACAATTACATATTATTGCATTTTATGAATGTAGCAAAATTTGCATGATCGTTAGACATTTACATGTTTTCCAGTTTTCTTATATTTTACATACTTTGATAAATATCCATGTACATTCGATTTTTGTCTTCATTTCAGTTCATTTCCATAGGATAGATTTCTGAAAGTTTCGTTGTTTTAAATACTCTTGAAAAATACTATCAATTATTTGTCTCAAATGGCTTCACCAATTTACTCCCAGAACTGTGTATGAAATTGTTCATTTCTCCATAGGCACACCGACACTGACTGTTACCTCTTTGAAAAGCATTGTTAAATTTGATAACAGCCAGAATATCTCAGGAAAATGAAGAATTCAGCGAAAATAATGCTCAGGTCACTAAGCCTCATCATCCTTCACTCACACAGGTCAGATGACCCTCCCCACCTCACCTCCAGGCCCACCCCCAGTCCCAGTCCCAGCCCCAGTCCCAGCCCCAGGCCCAGCCCCAGCCTCAGCCCCAGGCAGATGGCAGAGAATGGAACCCATTATCTTTCTGAATGTTCCTTCCCTCTTCCTGTTCACCTCACATCTGGATGGAATACAAATCCCCTGACATCCTGTTTCTCTCCCTTCAAAAGTTTCCAAATGTCAATTTCAAATTAACCCTTTATTTACTTTTCCCTTCTCTGACTTCAACCCCAAACCCTTTGCTGGTATTGTTTTATTTTCTCAAATTGAATTTCAATGAGCGCTGCCTAGTTAAGATTCTCCATTGGACCACTCTTGGTTAATTGCCTTCACTGAGGCAGGCAGCTCACAGGAAACGTGGACAATGGAGAGTAGTGGGGTCTGTGGTGCAGACATTCCAATTCACACCCTTTCGACAATGTGCCAGCCAAAGAAGACAGGTCTATGGGTTAGGTCAGGCCTACAGGGTCTTTTGTTTGCACTGCTGGCTCCAGCTAATTAGCTATTCCTACCCAGTATGTCTTTTGCATTTTTCCCAGATACTGGGCTAGAGTCGGATGGATTAGGTTCAAATTTTGGCTGTGGAATTGACTAAGTATGTGACCTAGAAAAAGTCACTTAGCCTCTATGAGCTTCTATTCCATCTGTAAAATGGGGAAAATAATACCTTTCTTCTAGAGTTGTTGTGAGAAGTAAATATGATTCCACACTCTTATCGTAACTGCCCATTTCTTTCCTTTTATCTTCACTGCTTACTTAGTTCTGGCCAAAACATTGCAGCACGAGTCTGGTAGTGTCTTTCCATGCTAGCCAGGCATTCAAGACCTCCCACAACCCATCCTGCCCAAACTTTCCCGCTTCCTCCCTCTGCCACCTGGGTGGGTAACGCATACCCTGCTGAGCTCTGCTGCCCCCAGACACTTTCAGTGCCTCTAATCCTCTGTGCATGCTGATTCTTTTTTTCTCAAATGTCCTGTACTGCCCTACATTTCTAACCAAAAAAGGGTCACCTTTCTCTCTGACACCACTCTCTTTCAAACATTGCCCCAACGCTCACCCAGCCCATAATCCTTTACATATGACTCCGCTGGGGCACATCAGTCTTCTCACAAATATTTATGGGGCACCTAGTGTGTGGCAGGACCTGTACTAGGCACTGGGGATAAGCTGGAGCAAATAGACCCTGTCGTTCTTCTTACGCAACATACAATATTGACCATTCTATTACTTAGAAGCCAGGGGTTCCCCTCTTCCGGACTGGAAGCCTCATGAATGCAAAGGTAGTGTCCCACTTGTCCCTGAGCCCTGCACCAGGCACAGGATAGGCGCTAAGGGGATGTTTATGGAATGATTAAATGTTGTGTTACCGACAGGAAACAGGGACCTCTTTGAGGACAGGATAGTGTCTGATTCACTTCTGCATCCCCCAGAAGCAGCTAGCACAGAGTCTGGCACCGTAAATCCTAAGTAAATGAGTACAGGAGGAAATGAGTGACTGGCTCCATTTTATTTCCTGATCCCTTTCCCTAAACTCTCGCCAAAAAAAGCAAAATCCAGCATAAAAGCAACCAGCAGATGGTGGGAAAACTGATTTTCAAACTCGAATACCACCATAAATAAGAAACGCTCTATTGTATTTCCTGGAAGATGTGAGCTTCACAAGTTATTAAAATTGACATGTTTTAATTATAATTAATAATAATCAACATTGCTGATGACTGATTTACATATGTAACACTTGTTGGCTGAGGGAACTTGGGTAAGGGAGTGATCACCTCTGAACTTCAGTCTCCTCTTCTGTAAGATGGGGATAACAAGGCATACACTAGTGTGTGAAGTACAATCAAATGAGGTCAAGTATGTTTTAGTATCTATCTCCCTAGTACAGAGCAGCCATTTAAGAAGTGTTAGGTTTTTTCTCCCTATTATTATTCCAATAATCTAATGTGGCATCAAAAATTAAGCTTTTTTAACAAAAGTGCCTCCTATTTTTCCTCCAATCAAAACTACAGATTCTTATTTCAAGAGAGTCAAGTCTATTGTGTGATCCTAGAGATCCTGAATTCCCTCAGTGTACAGGGTGGTGCTGGAATAAAGGAGTGCAGGGCAGTGGTTAAGTGTGTTAGTGGGTAGGTGTTAAGTGTGCATGGGTTGAGTTCACTCATTCATTCATTCAGCACATATTCATGGAGGACTGACCATGCCCCAGGTGCTGTACTAGGTGCGGGATACAGCAGAGATACAATCTTCACCATCATGGACCTGACATTCTGCTGACAGAAGACAGACATTCAAGCAATAAGTGCATAAAATTTACATGTGAAACGAGGATGAGGGGGATGGAGGAGACTCAGGAAGGAAAAGAGGCAAGGGTATGCTGTGGAAGAGGTGGAGGGAATTGAATATCCTGCTTTGAAACTCACAAGATGTGTGCCCGTGGGCAGGACCACCTCCATAATTTGTGGGACACAAGTGTGAAGTGAAAACGTAGGGCCCGTTGTTCAACATTTTCAATTGAGGACGGCAGAGCACTAAACCAAGAGTGGGTCCTTCTAAGCATAAGGTCCCTGGACAATCACACAGGTCACACACCCACGAAGCCGACCCTGGACTTGGGCAAGTTGTTTGATTTTTCTCTGCCTCAGTTGTTAATTGAGAAGAGAATTTGAAATACTGAAACATTTAATAAGGGATAATCAACCTAAAGCTTTTGCCCTAGGTACTATGTTAGACAGTACAAAGGGCATTTTTGTTCCAAAACACCTTGGACCGAGAGTTCTTTATCTAGGCCTCATGGAGTGCTAGAATGGATAGGTTTGCCCAAGTTCTAATAAGCCTCTACAGCTTTATGCAAAAGTGTGTGCACATGTGTGTGGATGAGTGGTGTGTATGTTTGTGTTTTTCCTGTGGGAAGCAGGCCCACAGTCTCCATCACATTTTTAAAAGGGTATATGATTCCCTAAAAGACTTAGGAATCATTTACTTAAAATGGAATCAGAATCTCCCTTACTTACAGAGATGCAATAATATTAATTTCTACTGTTTGTACCTCTTACTGTTTATAATTCATCTCATTTTCATTCTAGACAACTGACTGGTCTATACAGGGCAGAGACTGGAACCCAGTTTTGCTCAATGACTCTAAAACACGTTCTGCTAAATGTCCTCACCATTGGAGGGCATTGCTGTTTACCCTTTCAGTTTTAGCTGTGCTATCGAAAGCAGCAAATCAAGGGCAGGGACCACAGGTTGACCTTAAACTATTCAACTCCACTTAATTACCCATTGTGGTAGAAGCACATAAATACAGGATGTCCCCTCACTCTGCCATTCTGCTTTGCATCATTATCAACAAGACAAAGGTAATTCATGTCCAATTACTCACTCACTGCAAGGTCAGATATTTATTTTTATCATACTTGTGATTTTTAGGATTAGTGATATCAGTATTTATTCATGGCTAACCTAAATCAAACATCCTGTTGATATCTATAAAGAGCCATATAGTTATTGTTGCAAGTATGCTGAGTCACAAAGCAAATACGAAGTTTATGAGTTGACGGGGAAAAAGCTGCAGGGAGGTAAAGATAAGTGTGCCCTGAGAATCACAAGCGTCTTGCGAAATGTACACACTGTTATTTATAGTGTCCATTTATGGAGCTCAATAGGGGTTTGGGAAACTGAAAGTAGCCAAAATAGTAAAGATTTTAAAAAATGCATTATTATTATTTTTTTAAACTTGCTGCTGGTGGTAACTTTTTGGTTCAATTTGTTGAATAATTATTTTGGAAATCATTCTCTCCTTCTAGCGGAATAGAGCTTTGACCAACTAGAGAAAGACAGAGAGAAGAGTAGAAGGGACAGAGAAATAAAGGAGGCTAGTATGACTAGGGTTAATTTACTCAGAGATCTAGAGTAGCAGTAACTGGTGTCTCTCCAATTGAAAGGGAAAGCCCAAACACTTAGACATAGAGGTATGCAATTGACCCATGCCTTTTCCCATGCAGATTCACCTAGTAAAATGTATTTTATTGTCTTTTTCCACAGTCATCAAGGCTGTATTAGCTAATTGTCTGAATTTCTCATTCATTCTTTGTCTTTGCAAATGTCACTGTTACAATTGATGCCTACTTCCTTGCTCTGTCTACCTTGCTATCTGTACTAGCAGGATATACACATGTGTGTACATACACATACACATGTAAATGCATGTCTACATATTTTTTTCTGAGCCCATCCCATTGTTCCTCTTGGTGGCCTTGGGCAAATCAGCAGCCTGAGAATCAGATTTCTAAAGAGTCTCACTAGGAGAAAGAAGCTTTGAAACTTGGGCAAGTAATTTACCTCTGAGCCTGGGTTCCCCCGTCTATGAAAGCAGGATGTGAAACCAAATACCGCTATTCAATCTTTCCTACTTTACATTTCTATAATTTTCTATCTAGTGTCTAGGGGTCACATGGCCATTAGGAATGTTCCAAATGACTCTCCTCAGATTAATCAGATAAGCCCAATTTGGAAGAGATGTAAACAAAGTTTTTGAGTCTTTAGTGGAAAGCAAATGAAATATGGATCATTGATGCAATACAGCCTCCCAAAAAACTAAATTTCATGTTTGAATGCATAGAAATATGTTAGACTTTGGAATATGAAATTTCCATTTTGGTAGATCAAAAATGGTTGAATAAAGGCAATTTCATAAGGTTCATAGTCTGCAGAGCAAGATAAAGGCAGAAAAACCCTGCCTTACTCTGTTTTGCTCTGCTTATCTCCCACTTTAATCAGTAATTCAGTTCTTGACACCATACCAAAATAAAGGGTGGTGGACAAGACAGACACATACATTCAGTAGATAGAAACCAAGTTGGAGGGAACTTAAAGGCATATCTGGTTAATGGTGAAAAAAAATGAAAGGGCTCTTTGGCTTGTAGTTGTTAGCAGTCTTCTAATATTTAAAAGATATGTGCAAAAGACAAAATACTTCTACATATATATATATATTTTTTTGTTTCTATAAATTTTTTTTTCTTTTTTTTTATTTCAGCATATTATGGGGGGTACAGATGTTTAGGTTACGTATGTTGCCCTTGCCCCCCTCAAGTCCGAGTTTCAAATATATATTAATATTAATTCAAAGCTAGGACAGTGACTAGAAAGTTCAGAAAGATTCACATCCACATAAGGAAGAACCTACTTTTTGGACAGAGATATACAAAACCTGAATGTAACATGTCAGTTGGTTGTAATGTGCCATTGCCAGAGATACTTAAGTGCAAGCTTAACATCTGTGTAATTGAAAGCTTAACTGAAGCATCTAAATAGCAGTGTGGTAGGTCTAGGCCAGTGGCTCTCTACCTGGGGTGAATTGGTCCCCCAGGGGATATTTGGTAGTGTCTGGAGATAGTTTTGATTGTCACAATGTTAGGTACAGGTAGGAGGGTGCTACTGGCATCTAATGAGTAGAGGTAAGGGATATTGCTAAACATCTTACAATGTGCAGGGCAGCCTGTCACCAGTGAAGAGTTATCCAGGTCAAAAAGTGCCAAGGTTGAGAAAACTTAGTCTAAACAGTTTAATACAGATGTTTAGTTCCTGATATCCTCATAGCTGAGGACAAAAATAGGAAATTGACCTATTGTAACAATGATTATATAGGTAATTATTTAAAATTACATTTTAAAAAGAATATGAATGACATGCAGAAATGTAAATGAAAAAGAGACATACATAATTAAACAATTATAAAAAAGAATACATCTCTATATTGGAAATATATCAAAATATTAACGGTGTTTATCCTTGATCAGTGGGGTTATTCATGTTTTTGTTTTGCTTTGTTTGCTTGCTTTTCTCTGTTTTCCCAGTAGCTATAATGTACAGGTACTGCTTTGAAAGTTAGAGGCAAAAAAAAAATATATATATAAGTTGAATTTTTAAAACCTGATATGTCCCTGAGGACTAGAATGGCGCATGGTAATAAGAATAACAGTAATAGTAACTGCAATTTAGCTGGTAGCATATGGGGAGACAGGTCCGCTTATTCAGTCCCAGTCAGAATGTAAATTTTTATAACCCCTTTGGAAGACATTTTGGCAAAATGATCTTAGAGACTTAAAAATATTCATAGCCTATAACCCAGTCATTCCAATTTTGGGAAGCTAGCCTAAGGAAATAATCAGCAATAGGCACAAAGATGTTCATTTAAGCATGATTTATAATAGTCAAAATTGGATTTATAATGGCCACAAATTGAAAACCATCTAAATTACTAGAAATGGGTGAATGTTTAACTGAATTATAATAAATCCATATGATGTAATACATAGCCATTAACTATTTGATGATGTAGGAAGAAACATATGATACACAGCTAACTGTAATAAAATAGTGGTCCAAAATACATAAAAAGATACTCCTCAAAATGTAAGTATGCAAAAGAACCAAGATGTTTGACAGAATATATGTTAAAATGTTTACAGATGATAAACATCTTTGGATGTGAGAAATGAGTGTTTTTTCCCTTCTTTATGTATTTATGCCCTTTTCTAATTTATAAAGTGAAAAAATCCAAATTTTATAACCAGATAGAAACATCAGTAAGATATATCAAATACCAAACCTGAGTGCAATGCAGTCGTTCATGTTAGGATCATCATCTTATTTAACGTTAACAACCATTTTTACCGGAGGCACCATCATGCCCATTTCATAGGTGAAAAAACTGGACCTGATATTCCTCATTTTTCATACTTTATTTTAGATATTGTTTCCTTCAGGAAGCCTCTGTGGCCTAATTAAGTTATTCTAATTAAGTTATTCTTTCTCTCATTCCCATTGTTTTTACAATTTTTCTTGTATAGGTTGTGCCTAGCAAGTATGACACAAAATATGGACCATATAAGTGGATAGAGAAATGAATAACTTACCTAAGCTAGTGAGTGCCAGGGGCAGCCAGGTCAGTCCAACTTCAAAGTCAATGTCGTCACTAAACGCTCCAGATAGATTGTGGAGAAGACCAAAGTTCATGTCTCCACACCTTTCCTGATGTACAGGACTCATTGTTGGGACAGAGCGGTGCCTGGCCTGGAAGTTACACATTCATCCAGGTAGCTATTAAGGCATGAATGCCTTCAAAGAACAGCATGGATTTTTCTCTGTGAATCATGAGCATTTTCACAATGCTTAACACGACAGCTGGTAATGATTATCGCTCCTGTTTCCCTTTGAAATTTCAGGTTTGTTTACTTAACAGGGCATTGTTAATCAGGAAGAAGGGAATGGGTGAAGAATCCCATTTGTAAAGAGGATAAGAGGTTAATGAAAAGAAGCAGAGGTATATGTAGGTGATAGTGTTTCTACAAGGCTCTGTTCAATTGGGATGATTTAAGGGCAAGTCTTGGCTGGCTGGTCATAATAAGGGCCACATTATGGAGGGGATTTACGTGGCAATTACCATGGTCCTTGCTAGTGGGATACAATGTTTTAGGGTTCCCTGGATACTTAAGATTAATGTCTGAATCAGTAGTGTTATTGTTGCAAGATCTCAGTGTGATGGGAGCTATTTGAGGAAGGAATTTTTATCCCTTATCAGAACTTAAAATATCTCACAGTCTGCAAGAACACCAATGACTATGGCTTGCAGCTTTTCTCAAAATAGGTTAAGCATCATGTTGACTGGGTTTTTTCCTTGGCAGACAGAATGCATAAATAAGTCTAGAGCAACTTTTGATCATCCAGTTAATACAATTAAAATGGGAATTAGACATGCTCAATCATTCAGAGTTGAGGGACTAAAAATCACAGACCTAGAACAAATCAAATGATCATAGAGAATCTACAATTTAAATGGTACAATGTTAGATGGGGGCTATGATTAAGGGCTTTTCCATGCACCCTGGGGGCAGTTTCATGGCATTCTGTGCAAACTGGCCATGGTTTTTTCCTAGCATATTCACTGGGAATGACCATCCTGACCCTCAAGGAGCCTCTGAAAATTGTTGCTGTCAGAACTACATATATACGTGGCCAAGGTTAGTTTGGGGAATCAGCAATTTCCAGGACCACATCATGATTATACTCAGAGGACTAATTGATTCCTTTCATAGTATGTTTTCTCAAGCCTGGATGTCTGTGTGTGAAAAAAAAGTGCAGTGGAGATGGAACAAATTACAAGAAGTTCTCCAAGAAAGTGATCAAAATGAGTAGTGCTTATTAATCATTTTGAGACCCAAACCATCCATTCAGTAGGATCAATGCCTTAACTTCTCTTCCCCAACATCTCAAGTGACATGAGATGAAAACCTAGATATAGAGAGAATATGGTTGTCCTACGGATGCCAAGTAAACAAACAGAACATTGAGAAATGCCCTTGAAACAAGAAGTTCCTATTACGGTGTGGGAGAGATCGGAATGCCAGTGCAGAGTGATACGATATTTGGCCAAGAACATACAAGTGTCTGAATCTTGCTCTTTTCCATGACCGTACCTTTCCAATAAATCCTTGAGAATAAAGAAAAAATAATATATTAATATACTGTCTGAATTGCTAGTCCCAAATCCCAATGTAGAATGCCAGTAAAACAGACAGGGCTACATGGAAAATTCCTTTTTCCTAGACAGAGTGTTATCAACTAGCCTCAAATTAAAGTATATCAAAGCCTTGAAACCACTTCTACTAGATTTTGGACACTTCCAGTTTAAAGGCAATATCTACATCTACCCAGAAAGATCTAACTAAAGCTCTATGGCTCTGCTTCTATAAAACGATCCAATTAGCATCCTGATACTTGAAAGCCCAGATCAGCCCTCCTTCCCATCTTGGAGTGGAGAGGTATAAATTAGAGGAGTACAAGAACAAAAACGAGTTTTTGAGCTTCTGCTAGAAGCCAATATCACAAATACAGAAGGACAAGCTAAAACCATGATACAGTTGACCTGACGCCAGCTACTATTCTTCACTCTCTCATTCATTCATTCGTTCTTTCATCAAACAGATATTCGCGGGGCACTAGCGATGCTGTCAGGTACCATGTTTCGTGATGAGACAGGAATCCAGTGGTGGCCTGAGCAGATGACAAGACTGAAAGCCTACTGGGAAGGATATGAAGATTATTACCCAGTCATCAGAGCAAGGGGACGATCAACAAAGGATGTTTAACCCTAAAGCTTCTTCACTTTCTCAAGTGCAAAAACTGAGCTCAGTATAAAGTTTGGGATGAGGGATGCCATCATGGTCAGCCAAAGAGTGAGTCTAGAGTCTATACAGAAGTTGTGATATTTGGAATTTTCCGTGCATACACACACTCCTCACCTCCACCAATTACATAAGGAAATATGAAGACATAAGAGTATGAGTCATGGAATTGGACAGTCTCATGTTTGAGTCCCAGATTTGCTTGCTATCTGTGTGACTTTGGACAATATGTTTATCCTTTCTGGGGGAACAAATACCTGTAGGGCTGCTATGGGGACTAACTGGGAACAGTGGAGAGTGTGTGTACCTCGTACAAGGCCTGGTGTAACTGCCATTCCATAAATGATGATTTTCTTTCTTCTGTGTCTTCTTTGAGAATAGATTCAGTCTACCGTTTATTCTTTACAATAGACATGAAATAATAAAAGGAACAAAGGAAAGGAAAATGGAAGAAAAAGAAAAAAGAAAATCAATCACAGAATGAGCAAGCAGCTATGTTTGCGAATGGATTTGAACCATGCTTCTTCTATACAGGGACAGGTCCATTATGCTTAGCTTCCGGGCCTCTCCTCATGAATGGAAACAGTCAACACTTAGCCAATGATGCTTTTGAGATCATCAAGTGAAAAAGAATATCAATGGCAAAGGGAAATGCTATTTATCATCAAGTACCATTATAAAACACTAGCTTGTTGGTATATCTGTGAATCTGTTGTAATTTTGGTGGGTGGAGAGGGCAGAATTTTGGAAAGTATCTAGGCTTCTCCCATGTCTCAGAATAGTAACTACGAAAGCCATGATTTGTTGAAGCTCAGAGAGTACTGTCCTATGAACAGAGGTTGCACTAATATCTGAACCCATCTGATAAGATGGTTTGATCTTACTTATAACATTTTCCTGCCTTTGATACATGTAAGTCATAGGACACCTGGGGAAGGCAAAAGCTCTGCTTTTTTCTCACCAGCACTATCATTTGATAGCAGGTTTTGGCCAACACTGAGACTGGACATTGACCTCTATAGATTGAAATCCACGTTCCTAACATGGATTCATTCAGAAGCACCCAGATTGCACAAGCACAGGAGTGAATGATGAGGCATTTTTCTGAGGTGTTGAAATCCTCAAAGGTAAAAGGTGGCCTTTCTTTTCCTGAAGTTCTGATATGGTCCCAAAAGGAAATAGACGCTTGCTTAATTCAGGCCCCAGTGATTCTTCTTTCATTCTTATTAACTACAAATCTTTGCCACATTTATTAACAGCAAATCTTTGCCACATTTTTTCCTTACTAATTAATTAAATGCTTAAGCTCCTGAGTCACTAGGTTGTCTACTGGTTTTAGCTTGTTTTAGCTCTTCCACCCTCAAATGGAACTTGCAAGGAATTAGGCACTCCAAAGATCCCACATTCATGTCCTGAAAACAAGCCAACAGTGAAATCAATCACCGCCAAGAGGGGTGGACAAGCAGGAGCATTAAGACCCGCTAATGCTGAATCAGGGCCTTCAGATGTGCTGCCAATGGGAAGAAGAGAGAATAATTCTATTTATTCATTTATAAACGTATGCATTCTTTCCTCCAAAGTCCGGATTTCACACTGGTCCAGTCCGGTCCTCCCATCCCTTGTTGCAGGCAGAAGCACAGTTGTATTTAACCTGCTGCTTGAGAATGCATTTCAGCTTCTTTCCAGCAGTGATGGAGCCAGCAAGGCTGCCAGCTATCCTTCGCCAAGTGGTTAGGCTCCAAGATCGACCAGAGGTGGATCATGAATGCGTGGTCTGGGAGAATCAACCATGCCCTTCAGGAGGCATGACATGACTTCAGTCAAAAGCATCCACAGAGAGCGGAAAATTTACCTCTTCTCGAAAAGGCACGTCTTCAGCTTGGATTATTTCTCTTCACAATATTCAGCACCGAGTGAGGCTCCCAGTATGAGCCCCATTAATAATTGTCATGTAAACCACAGGAGAAAAACCATGGGTAGGATTCCCCAGCAGTATTTATTGATACAATCTCTGTGGTATGAATGTATGGTCTTCCACTGATTGGCCCCAAACACTTTTGCAAAGCTGATCTGCACTTTACTCATCAACAGTGTAGCTGCCAGAAGAGTCACTGTCCCCAAGCAGCCACCTCTCTCAGGCTTCTCTGATTTACATCCTCCACCCTTCCCTTGCCACCAGGTATGTCCTAGAAATCAAACCTGATTATGTAACCTGCACACATGTATACACACACACACACACACACACGATAGACATACACATCCCATATTAGTCCAGATCTCTATGTTTGTAGAAAATGGAGTCCAAGCCTATTAACATGGTACCTAAGATCCTACTTAATCTGGCTCCCACCTGCTTTTCCAGCCTCATCTCCACTCTTCCCTCCTTCATCTTCTTCCTTATCAATGTTACCACAAAATTTTCTTATACTCCTCATCATTTCCAAAGGAAACCAGGCCTGAACTCAGTACCCCTTGTATATTGCTGATTCTCCACAAGATTATTGTCTCTTTTACCTCTACAGAGAAAATTCCTTCTCATTCTTCAAGAGCTAGTTCAAATATCTCCCTCTGAGAAGCCCTTTCTGATGCCCCCAGATAGAGTTAGTCATACCCTTTACCGTGAGCACACTGAGAAGAAACAGCTTTATTCATGTGCATGTCTCACTGCATTATAATGACTTACCTGCCTATCTCATATCTCACCAATAGACTGTGTGTTTCAAGATGGCAGCAGCCTTTTTTTAATCATTTCTGATTCCCCAGAACCTAGCAAGATGGATATTGCATAAGAGTTGCTTAGTATAAATAGGAAGTTTATTTGATAAGTTGGTATTTAATAGACAATGTTAGTAGTCCTAAAAGGGCTCCATTTTATCAGTTACACCCTGCATCACCATGAGCCCTGTTATCGGCTTTAAGAACATTCTCCTCTCTCTCTGAATACAATGGTTACACAAAGACAGCAAAGTCCTAGGGAGCAGAAAACAGAACGTGTATTCACCAGTACCTCATACTTGCTCAGGAAGGTAGAGGTTGCTAGCAGGAGCTGAAATAATTATCTAGTTTCCTATACATGGTGGAGCCTGAGTAAAGTGCTCAGCAAAGCCCATGTACTCTTTGAAGCATGAGCACTAATTCTATAAGGCAAAATTGTAGAATGCCAAGGCTGAAGGGACCACTGATATCACTCTGTCTTAGAGACAACAGAATTGAGACCCAGAGAGGGAAAGAACCAGGAACATGAATAGACACAAACAATTAACAGATAATTGTAGAAAACCCTCCATTTTGTAGAACAAAGACAGTGTTTGTTGAAGGTGCTACATTTTCCCTATTTGCCCAAGAAACAGACACAGCCCTGAGCCACTACACTCTGCAGTAGATCTCAGAGTTCCCTGTGAGGCAGAGCCAATCTAGGAAACTGCCATGGGCTTTGGCAGCTCTCATTGTGCTTGTAGAACATTGACATTTTTGTTAGGGGTGACTAAGAGAGAAGATTTGCATTGGTTAGAAATTAGTCAGATGGCATTTCCTTAGGCTTTGCTTTCATTTCTCTGTGAAAGGTTGTGTGTGAAGCATTTGGTTTTCCTGTCAGATTATTTCATTAACAATTAGAAGTTGTTGCATAGTTTCCAGAGGCTTAGGATAAGACAATTTGATAATGAAGGATACTCTAAAACACCAGAGGGTATTGGACAGGCACTGACTGTGGGGCATTTGGAAAAAACTGTTTAAAAGTCCTGGATCTTGATTTTCTTTCTTGTAAAGTGAGAGACTTTAACCAGCTACTCTCTGGGATTCCTTCCACTTTGGAGAATCCTGAAGGCCTCTGAGTTCACCCATGAACTGTTGTTCACTTAACACAATCATCTCATGCCTCCTGTGTGTGCTTGGTCCTCAGGACACAACGGTAGCAAGACAGGCATCATTCCTGCTATCATGGAGTTCTGGCCTAGTGAAGAAGACAGATAATAAACTACAGGAAAATACACATTAAAGATAGTTACCAATCATCATGAATGCAGTGAAAGAAATAATGAAGGTCTGAGATGTACAATTACACAATATAATGGATTACACGGGGGGAGGACTCATTTTAGATCGAGGATCAGGATGTCTTCTCTTAGAAGAAGGTTTCTATGTTGAGACTTAAAGGACGAAAAAGCTAGCCATTAAAAAAAAATTAGGGCTCAAGCATTTCAGGCAGAGGGAAAAAAAGAATGGAGTGGGGAAAAGTTAGGCCTGTTTGTGAAACCAGAAGGAGACACGTGTGAGTGGAGTACAGTGAGTAGGGAGCAGGTAGGAGATTGTACAAAATGATGTCAGAAAGAAAGAGAAGTGCCAAAAGGTCAAAACTGAGGTTTCAGTATCAGTATGAGAGACTTAGTTAAGCAGGAAGGTAATGTAGTTTGATTTACATTTTAACTCCATTGTTCCCACGGCCATTTGGGGAATTACCTGAATTTGGGGTCAATCTAGGAGCAGAGGGATAATTTAGGAGGCTATTGAAGCAGACCAGCAGGGAACAACAGTGATCAGGTGGAGATGGAAAGAGGTAGATGAGTTTGATTAATATTTTGAAGAAGTCATTGATAGGACATTTTTAGGGATTCATACTTGGGGGAGCAATTCACTGTGATAGGTGCTGGGTGGGAAGAGTGTACAAAAGCGAAGAGGACTCGGGCCTTGCCAACATCCTCAGGAGTTCACAGTTCATGTAATTTTCACAAAATTCAAGAGAGCAAGAGTCACAATAGCAATGATATGTTCTCTTGCTTTCATGACATAGAGCGAGGTCTCCACCAGTGGTGGGTAAGAAGGTTTCACAGACCTGTGAGCTGGGCCATGAAGGATGGGTTCTAGTCTAACAAGCAGAGAAAGGGAAAAACCCTCAAAACGGCAAGAGCTGAGCCAGTGGGATCTGAAAAACGCATGTGATTCAGGAACCATGAGCAATGGTAGACCAGGGCCAAAGCAGAGTATTAGGAATTTTAGGCTGGAAGTGCAGGCTGAGGTCTGACTGTGGAGGAGTCGCGGACGCACTGAGGGATCTGTACCCATTAAGAATTTCAGAGGAACATAATTAGCTCTGCAACAGGAAAAAAATTTCTAGAGATGAGGACTATTAAGGTCTAAGATTAGCCTAATCATGGAGTGATTTGAAATTGGAATGCGTTTACAAATTACTCTAAAAAACAGTTATTGAGGTGTGAGGGGGGAGCCAGCACATAATATTTGTATTCTGAAGCAACTGAACAATGAAATAAAAGACTAAAATAATATCAAACACTTATAGAGCATTTATTTACCTGTGCTAGGTACTGTTCTGAATGCCTTATGCATAGTACCTCATTTAATCATTGCAACTACAGTTCCAGTTGAGCAGGTAACACAGCAGGAATTTGAATTTCAGCTGTTTGAGGACATCACCCATGCACTCACCTATGACATCTTTCTGCCTTTAGGCAAATGTGAGATAAATATATTATTTTTATTCTAGAAAACACCACTTTGGAGAATGGGCTTATACCTGTAAGTATATGGACTTCCCAATCTAAATGCTAGAAGTAGACAGATGTACCCAGCAGATCTAGGCAATGCTGGAAAATCCCAGGCTTCAGCTAGGACTGTTTCATAACATTTGCTGCATGGCCAAGAACAGTGGCAAACTCATGTGCTCTGTGAGCAGGCCATTCGTGGGCAGTGGGTGGTAGGACAGAAAGAACTAGGTTAAATATACCTGGGTTTTCCTTCCAAATTCACAAATCATATTAAGTGCTCTTCCCTTGGGGAGGAATAGGTAAGAGGTTGAGGAGGGGACAGGAATGTTAGTATGGTGGAACTTCTTCTCCATAGATGGAAATACCAGGAGCAAAGAAAAGGTCCTCCCTTCCCAACATCTGTTATCTAGCAAGGCTGGTTCTACTTAAGAGTGATATATAGTCTGATGTAATAAATACAACATGCTCAGCACTAAAATTATGTTGGAGGAAAATCAATATTATGATGTGCTATATTCAGACAATGAACAAATAGTTATTTGCCTACCACATGACCAGCATTATAATTAGAGCCACCATTAAAAAATTCCATGATCTTCCATGCTATCAACCTATAATTTCCCCCATTTAACCAAGAATCCTGGATAATTCCATGGATAATAAATTCCTGGATAATAAGCAAATTTATTATTTGTTCTGTTTATCAAAAATTGAGGCATGAATGAAAATAAGAATAATTTAGACCATAGAAGCCATCGGCTTACAAAAATTTTAAAATCAATACATTCTAAAGATGGCTGCCCTACATCCTCACTGCCTGTGCGATTACTGTCATACAATTAGTAGTTAGAATTCTTTGTACCAGAGGAGATAAATCCAAATTAGAAATACTTCTTTGATAAAGGGTGGAGACATAGGAACTAAAATGGATCTTCCACGATGAACTAGAACTAAATGTACCAACATGGGCTCAAAACACTGTAAGATAATTCATCAGATTGACTTAAAATTAAGAAGAATGGATCACTGACAGTTGGAAGCATTGAATTTACACAATATTAGCATATTGTTACAAGATCATTTGTGATAAACAGAAAATGAAAGTTTATATATGGGAAAATTATAAATCAATGGCAAATCACTGGAGAGAGATCCTTGTGCACAGATTTCCCTATTGAGGAAAGAATAACGATAATCAAACAGAAGCTAAGCTTCCCTTCAGTTGTGAAGAATAGCAATAAGCTGTATCTCTAGATCCTGTACTTGACTGAATCTTTGCTGTTTCATTGGTGAGAGATCATTGATAAGAATCTGGTGTGGGGAAAGAGGCAGCAAAGCACTGTAGCTCAATGCAGAATGGTGACCAGGGGGAACCCAATGAATTAGGAGTCAGCAGTCATTGTTCTACCATCTGCTAATTTCCCATGAGCTTGATCAAGTCATTTATGCTTGGTACATGTCAGTTTCCTCATCTTTAAGTTGTTCCAAATCATCTGCGAGTCCCTTCCAGCTCAAAAATACTTGCATCTTACATGCAGCTTCTAGAAGTCCTCCGTCAACTCCCTGTATCATATGACTTCAAATAAAACATATGAGGTTTGATCATACAAATTATCATTCACTCATCTCATACCTACAGCAGCTATTGGTATAATAAATGGCCACCATCTGTAGCCTCAGTTATTAATATAATGAAGTTCTTCTGACACACACATAACCTAGGCCATTAAATTATTATCTTGATAATTTCTCAGTGTAGGTGAAAGGGCAAAAAACACTTTTATTTCTGACCTTGAATATTAGTGAGCTATTTTCCATACAATTTAATTAAAATAACAAATAAATATATCCATAATTAGCCAATGTCAGTTTCTCCCAGCCAAAGAGAAAGTCAGATATGCATGTTTTAGAATCTATTTTTTTATTTACAATATAAACTATTTAACTAAGTATCCAACAAGATGGAAGAATTAAGATGAAAATATACAATGCAATAATCAATGTGCTGATCAGGTACAATTTAGAAAGTTAGATTGTAAGGAAACTTTAGAGCTTAGTTTACAAAATTCTTTCACCTTTATAGCTGAATTCCTATTTCTGCCACTTCTTCTTATAAAGATAAGGAAGTTACAAAGAAAAATGTCAGAAGGGTAGCTTTATACCTCCACAGTAAAGAATCAAAGGAAATTAAATAATGTACAAATATAAATCAATCTCTGGCATAACAAATCCTACCACTGGGACTTGAAAACTGGAGGCCCTGAGATAGAGCCTAAAAATAGATCCTTAATTCTAATTAATATTGATTACAAAATGATTAGAAAAACAGAGGTCAACCAAATTATAATTATAATATTCTTGCACCAGCCATTCTCAACCACATAGTATTTGCCACAAAGTAATTAACAAATACTCTTTGTGCCTCTTGTTGCTGAAGGAAGTGGGACAAGAGAAGGAAACACTTAAAGGTGCCCTGCAGGAAGTATGGATTCATTTCTCTGTGATACAGGGTGCTTATTTTTAATATGGACTATATAGAAGTAATATTTTTTGACAAAAAGAGCTCAAAATAATTGCCTGCTGCTGGAGAGCAGAGACTACAGATCTAACAGAGGAACAAGTAGCCTACAACAAACAGAAAACACAGACCCAACATTCATGAGAGAGACAGAGGGCTGCAGGTAAGAACACCAGTGATCCTGGTTCTCCCAAAACTTTCCAGGTCTCCAGGTTTTAGCCCACATCTCCAGACACCCCTCAGTTCTGAGTACATGAGAACAGTTGGTCACTCTAGCTACAGCATCACACTGCTATTTTGTAACAAGCAATGACAAGAAGGCTTGTAATCAGTAAACTAAGCCTTGAGAGTTAGCAGCACCTAGCCACTGTGGACACTGCAAGAGAAGTGCTGAACATGCTAAAAATAACAGAACCAAAATGAGATTGTCCCCTTAGCCATGCTGGTTATCAGCAATTGTTTAGTAAGGAAGGACCAGTGTCTAGATTGAGAACCCATTGTGTATTCTCTATAGTGTTCTCTGTGTCAATATATGCAGCTGAAATGATAAATGCTTGATTCACCTAGCACTGGTTCATCTTTTGCCCAGGCAAACATAAAGCATTCATCACAGCACTTTTTCCTGTTGATCCCTCCTGCAATGGAAACACAGAATCTACTCAAGGCATAGTTCTAGACCAGTGCTTCTCAAATTTTAATGTGCATTGTAATCACCTGAGGATCTTGTTGAAATGTAGATTTTGATTTTTTTTATTTCAGAATATTATGGGTGTACAAACATTTTTGTGACATGAATTACTTTTGTATAGTTTCAGTCAAAATTATAAGTGTGTCTATCAACCAGATAGTGTGAATTTTACCTGTTAGGTGTGAATTTACCCATGCCCTCTTACCTCCTCCTACCTACTTGGTATCTGTTGAATTTTACTGCCATATGTACACATGAATGTTGATCATTTAGTTCCAATTTAATAACAAGTACATATGGGGTTTGTTTTTCCATTCTTGTGATACTTCACTTAGGTAGATGGTCTCCAGTTCCATCCAAGTTGTCACAAAAGATATTAGTTCATCATTTGTTTAATGGCTGAATAATACTCCATGGTACACACATACCACATTTTATTAATCCACTCATCTATTGATGGGCATTCTTTGTATGGAACCAGAAAAGACCCCAAATAGCCAAAGCAACCTAAAGAAAAAAGAACAAATCAGGAGGTACCATTTTACCAGATTTCAAGTTATACTATAAGCTATACTACTGTACTGTATGAAAATCAAAAGAGGATAATAGTAAATAGATTCAAATATGAATTGAGCAATTCAGTAGTAAACAGATTCAGATATGAATTCTATCATTTACTAAATATATGGCCTTGAGCAATTTACCCATCTTTAGCTTGTGTCCCTACCTGTCAATGGGTATTTAAGGATTATTTGAAAAGATGAATGAGATAATCGATGTGGAGAATCTGGTGTAGCACCTGGAACTGAATAAGGACTTAATAAATATATTCCCCCACCCAATCCAAGTGTTTTTGGGGTACAAGAATGTGCAAGATACTCAACCCAGTTTCCATAGTCTCCTTGAGAAGATAGGAAACACAGAGAAAATACAGCAATGCTTCCTCTTTAAAATCCTTGCATTAGAGACATACCAGGATAAAGAGCTAGAGTCTATTTATAGGAAGTTCATCATGTTTATGTGCTCAGTTCCTTGATATGGTACATCTGGGGATTTGGGATTTTTTTGTGTGTGTGCATGGTTAGTTTTGATTTTTTGTTGGTTTTATATTTGTTATAGTTTTGAAAGCAGACATGATTTGGCAAGTGTTTAGAGTAGTAGGTGTGTTTTGCTTTTGATGTCTTTGAGAACACAGAGTCCTTCAGGGCTTAGATGATGTCTTTCTATCGGTTGTATTCTCTAACTAATAGCTATGTAGTTCATGAGCAATAAACAATGTCACTTCAAATTACATAAGAGCTCATTCCTCAGGAAGCAGAGTGAGTTACTGTAAGAAAAAACAACACATTCCACATGGGTCTTGTGCAACCCCACTTGACAAGAGGCAAAAGTGACTGAGGAGTTCATAGAGAACTCTGAAATGGATCCTGTAATCACCATAGCATTTAGAAGCATTGAACCTACCGGTTCCCTGATAAACTTGTGATGGTGAGTTGAAGTTAATAATGATGGTTCATTGGGAATAGCAATGTCGACTCAGGATTCAGTAGATAGGTTGAATTCCCAGTTGTATCTCTATCCAGGTGTTTAATTGCATTTAAATACCATTTAACATTTAAGTGACACGAATTTATAGAGAATATTTCCACTGCCATCTCATTTGATCCACACATCATTCTGTGTACTATTAGTATCCCATTTTTACAGATGCGTAGGTTAAGGCTCAGTGTTCATAAATAATCAAGGCATAGTCCACAGCAGCACCATCTATGAACCTCAGTTGTGTCTTGAATCCAAAAGCTCTATTTTTCTCACTAGACAGTGGCCATATGGAGCAATTCACTTTACCTGCCTATGCCTCAATTTCTTCATCTCTTAACCTTACTTACTCCACAGTAATAATATAAAAAATATGAGTTAATTAGAAAAAGTAGTTTTGGAAGCATAAAGTCCTGTATAATCCCAAAGTATTATTATGATGTTTCAGGAAATGTGGAAATGGACCAAGACCAGATGTGTGTACAAGTGAAACCCACCACCCTCTTTGAAGCCTACAAACCAGGCACTCTGAAGTTTTAACTATTTTTTGGTTAACACTCAGCATTTCTGAAAGCCTCCTGGAACATTTTACTTCCAGTTGCCAATTTTTTTAATCCCTCTTGGGCTGAGTCCAAGCTTGAAAAATTTCATCTGAAAATGAATGTTTTGGTTTTTTTTTTTTTAACTTTCATAAAGTTCAGAGCATAAAGTACTCTTTCACAGAGAATAAAAACAAAGTTTACAGTGGAAATCATGTCATAGACGGGCCGTGGGGCTCTTTGCTCACCAGCCAATCCACCAGAGCTGAGTGAGCAGAGGACGGAATCTGGCCTTAGAGAAGAGCCTTTTAGGGTAGATCCACCTCCCTCTACAGGGCTGCTTCTGCGATCTGCACAGTGAATGTCCTGGGCTTACAATGAACTTAGAACGCTGTCTAGAGCCTGATACCATTTGACCATATACTGTGAGAAGACGATTTTTCCAGTCATCCAAAGGAAACATAGGCTCTCTTTAGCAAGACTGGTCTAAACCAGCTGGACCATTAAACCTAAAATCCAGGGCTGTTAACAAGGTGGAGCAAGTGGTTCCCATGACAACTGGTTTTCAACAGGCTGTGAACTCTTTCCACCATCTCCATTCTTTAATGCTTCTTAGTGAATTTAAAACAAATAAGTCCAAGTCAGATTGATGGTTTAGGAGCTGCCAACACCAAGCATATTGAAATGAAGCCTTCCTGTTGCTGTCCACCCTCTGCCCATATGATGCTGCAAATGTACTGAGCCACCTACAGATGCCAAATATGATCTCTCGGTTGTCTCCTTACTTTTGAATGTGAGAGACCCCTCCTTGAATTCTTTTCCTCATTGTTCCAGGACCACTACCACACTCTTTACGATGCAGGACATAGGTCAGATTCTTCCTCCTTCAGGAAGCTCTCCCTGATTCCTCCGACTATTCTCTGAGCTCCCTGGTCTGCACTTCCAATGCAAACTGTGTGTGTTTCCATCTCAGCATTTATTTCCCCATTTCTTACCTGTATTCCCCTGCATTCAATCAGTTGGGAACTCTTCAAACATTCTGGCACATTCTGTTTTGCAATGTTCGAATAAAGAATGACATACGTACAAGTCATTTGCTGTCTTTAAGATGGTAGAAAACTGCAAGTTATTAAGTGCCTTCAATATGCCAGGCACTTTGCTTAGTACTCCTGGTGGTTTTTCTCACCATACCATCCTGAATATGCCATGAAATTGATATCATTTCCAACATCATCATTTTCTAAGTAAAAAAAGCTGATGCTCAGAAAAGCTAAGTAATTTAGAGGAATTGTCCCAAGACCACATCAAGAGTAAGATATTCATAATGGAATCCCAACTCTGTCTGATTTCTAATCTCAAATCATTTCTATGCTATCATGCTCCTTTCCTTACTCTAGGAACAGTATTGGTTTCATGTTTTCAAATTTCATTTATTGTTTGAACCAGCCAGATGGCAAATGCATTTTAAAATTTCCTTCAACTTGTACCTATGGATGCTACAGTTTGTTCCTCAATCCCCCTCAGAACAAAGACACGAATTTCCCCAACCACAGGGAGTGTTGGCTTCTGATTGGCATTGCCCTCTTTTGCAGACAGCTAGTTTGCCCACAGTTACACTCTCTCCTCAGGATCCATCTGATCCAATGATTAGTCAATGTGGAGTTACAAATCTAAGGCCTCCCTGACTCAATTCAGAAAAATTCTGCAAAGCCACCCCAGTTTTGGAGATCCCTGTGGGATGGTCTAGTCCTCAACCGCACCTGCACTGCAGTTCAACTCCTCTCTCTGCCCAATCTTGTTTCTCTGAATGTCTTTCAGGTGTTATTACTGAGGAAACTACCCAGGGAACTTCCTGCATGCAAATCTCCAAACTCAACCACAGATTAGACAATAGGAAATCCATGACTACAAATTGGTAAATCAGAGTAAAAATTTGCAAGCAACCTTTGGTGATGGTTTAAGGATGGAATGCATGGTTCAGACAGGATGCATGTCTCTCCAAGTGTACTGTTCTCTGACTCAGAAAGTGCCATAAGTAATTTAATTGGAAGTTGGACCAATTAAATTTGGAGTGAACAATCGGCCTTTGATCTCCATTACTCTGTGTGTTCACTTTGTGATTTGTCCAGGTCTTATATCTTTCGTAAGTTTCTGTTTTTCATAGAACTCCACAACAGCACTGGGCAAGGTTTTCAAGTGAATGTAGCAGCTCTGCAAAGTCAAACTCATTCCCTCACTGGGATTGTATATCTGGTGGCAGTTTCCGCTTTAAGAAAAAGGAAGAATACTTTTCTCAGTGAAAGTAAGCCATTGCTATTCATTCCAGGCAAGATTTTAGATATGTATATTTTTAATCTGTACTATGCTCAGATAAGAGTAGACAATGATACAACCAGGAACCTCAAATCATGCTATATACCCATTTAGCCATCACGCATTCCTTATTAGTCCTAATGCTCACAGTTTCAAATATCTTATGTCATTGTTATAGCCTTGGTGAGATCACGTTGAAAAATATAAAACGTGTATGCCTAGGAATGGCAGAGAGGTTCAGCCTAGAAGAGAGATATCTCATGGTGAGACATAAGAATTGTAGCTCCCTTTATGGAGTTATTATTCTATGCCAGATAAATACCTATATAGAACATTGTTACTCAGTTGGTATAAAATTTTAGTTATGCAAGATGAATAAGTTCTAGTGATCCATGGTACAACGTAGTACCTACAGTTAACAATAAGATATTGTGCACTTTGAATATATTAAGAGGATATATTCCATGTTGTCTTCTTACTATATAACAAAACAACAAAAATGCACAGTAGAACACAAAGAAATTTTTGGAGCTGATGGATATGTTTAGTACCCTGATTATGGCAATGGTATCCTGGGTACATGTATATGCCCAAATTCATCAATGGGAATACATTACATATGTGCAAATCATACCTCCGTAAAGCATCGAAAAATCTCTTGTCTTTGTGCATTTTTTTTTCTTCAGATACCACCAAATTCCCTGGGTATTTACCATTTTAAAATCATATTGCTAAGCAAATTCCAACTTTTATCTCCCAAGAACCATGCAGAGCAGGCACCCCTCCCCTCTATTTTCTGGATGAGAAAAATAAGCTTTTGACGTTTAAATACCCCACTCTAGGCCACACAGCTAGTAAATGTCTGGGCCAAGTTTCAAATCCAGGTCTATTAGAATTTAAACCTTTGTTTTTATTTTATTTTATTTTTAATAATCATACTACCTCCTATGTTTATTTTGAACTATTTCATTGTCATTTTTTAATCTTTAATAAAATTAACATGAGATTTGCCCACTTAACAATTTTTAAGTGCACAATTCTTCACTGTTGACTATAGATACAATGTAATAGAGCAGATTTCTGTAGTTTATTCTAATTTCTTAATTGTAACTTTATACTCATTGATTAGTAGCTCCTCACTTCTTCCTCCTCTCCCCCAGCCCCTGGCAAACCATCATTCCAGTCTTTCAAACTATGAGTTTACCTATTTTCAATATCCCACATAAGTGAATCATGTAGTATTTCTCTTTCTGTGACTGGCTCGTTTCACTTAGCTTAATGTCTCCAAGGTTCATCCATGTTGTCCATATTGTATTATTTTTTAACGTTGCATAATATTCCACTGCACGTCTATACCATAACTTTCTTAATCCATTCATCTGTCAATAGACATTTAGGTTGTTTCCACATCTTGACTTTTGTGAATAGTGCTACAATGAATATGGGAGTGCTAATGTCTCTTCAGGATCCTGATCAATTCTGTTGGATAAATACACATAAGTTGGATTCCTGCATCATATGGTAGTCCGATTTTTAATTTTTTGAGAAACCCCCATACTGTTTTCTGTAGCAGCTGCACCATTTAGTATTCCCAAAAACAGTGTAAAAGAGTTCCAATTTCTCCACATGCTCACTAACACTTGCTGTCTTATTTTTTTTCTGATAATATTCATCCTGACAATTATAAGGTGACAGATACTTCATTATGATTTTGATTTGCATTTCCCTGATGACTAGTGATGCCGAGCTATTTTCATATACCTTTTGGCCATTTTTGTATGTCTTATTTGGAAAAATGTTTATTCAGGTCTTTTGCCCATTTGTTAATCACTGCACATGCATTTTCTGCCCACACCATGTAACTCTCTTTATTTCTCTGATGGAATAACATTTGTAAGAGAGATGGGGCTATTGTATAGTCTTGGATCAAATAAAAAGAAATCACAAGGCAGATATCAGAGTCTTAAAATAGGGGTCATGGGCAAGACCCAATTCAAAATGATCGAAGTCCAAAGTTCAGGGATAATTAGCTGAATGCAGATGCTAACATAGTGTGGGTAGAATATGCTTTTGTCTGTTGACTTCATTTTCAGGGTTTGACAAAGATGGCCGCAAGAAGATCTAGGCTCACAACCTATATCAGTTTAACAATCCCAGCAGAGAGAATACTTTCCCTTTCCTCATTGTTGTAGAAAAATCCCAGGATTGCCTCTGAATAAGTTGTCTTTGCCATATAGCCACTTCTAAGCAAAGCACTATGAGGATGAGATGCTTTCCAATTGTTGAACAGGACTAGGTAATGTGCTGACTCTCAACCCAGAAGATCAGCAAAGAGGAGATAGTATCAACTCCTTCCAAATTGCATGGACATATGGCATAAGGGAAGGAGAGATTCTCCAAAGGAGAAGTTAACAAAAAGAGGAGGGATGCTGGGAAGGAAAAAATATCAGATGCCTTATATAGTGAAGAGATTTTTACACCTTTACAGTGCATTTTTTTGGCGCTCTGATCCTGTTCCTCAGCAATTACTATGTCTGTGCACACAAGCCTGACCTCTGACTGCCAGTGCTATGCTCCTTTGCCACAGGCTGAAGTCAGTTCTGTCCATGAAAGTGACAGGTCAACAATTCAGACCTGCAACTTGCATGGGAATTAACTCCTCTCAATAGCAGATTCAATGGGTTATTGTGCAATCTGCTAGATAAATATCATAACCCCCACACCCCTCGGGTTAGATAATTCTGGATGACGGGCTAGGAACATTGTTCTTAGAGTTCCCTAGAAGAATGAATTTTCATTTATCTGAAGCAGTAACTTGATTAAAAATATATCCCATATTGATTTCCTTTCAGTCTTTGCACCAGTTCTCCATGTCCCTAACTTATATTCTAGGATGACCTCCCAAATAAATTAATTGTGCTTGAATCCCTGTTTCACAAGTAAAAAACAATGAAATAGGCTGTTTCATGAAGCAGTGAGGTTCTCAGCAGTAGACATATGCAATCATGAGTGGAAGAACAAATTTGGGAATATTCAGAAATAAAATGAGTGATTGAATTGAAGGACCCATATTTAGACCCTGAAGTCCCTTCTAATGCTAAGTTGAATCATTATTTGTTTGACTTGTGACAGCTTCACCCTTACAGAAAAAGAGATTTCAGTTCATGCTTTGGATTCTGAAATTTGTAAAAGGAGATAATATATAAAGTTCTCCAGGCAGAGTTTTCTTCTAAAGGTTGTTAGAAACTATGAGGTTTATCCTCCCCTTTTGTTGTGACATGTTCTCATAAAAAGACCTTTTTTGACTGCTCTGTTCTTCCTCTGCTTGGGAAGGGCTCAAGGTCACAAGAGCCTGTAATTTCCTTGGTTCTGACTAGTTTTAAATATTGACTTTCACCATCATCCAGGCAGCAAAAGAGCCTTCACAAAAGAACCTATAAAATGAAGAGCATATGTGGCCACCATGCAGAAGTAGGTGAGCGGGTGCAGTCATTTAAAGTTCTTTGTGTCGGTTTGGACACGTGCCAGGTACACAGAAGTGTAAAGGAAGTGATTTCTCTCAAAATAAACACATCAATCAAGCAAAGATAAAGAAAATAACTATTTCACCTTTTTGATGTGTGAAAGAAAGCCTGTCATATGGAATTTATTCCCAAGTGATATCTTTATTTTCCCAGTGATAATTTTCTCCAGATCACTCATAAAAATACTAATAATGGACAAAATTTGTTGAGTGTTAACTATGTGTAGGGAGCTATAAAAAATGACTTAATATAAATTATACATTGAATTGTCACAAGAAATGTAACAGGTTCCCTCTATGATGTTGACATCTTACAGATAAAGTAACCAAAGCTGAGAAAGGTTAGTAGGCTTGCTGGAGTTCACACAACAATGAGGTGTCAGTCTATCTGTCTCTCTGTGGTATATGAGATAGCAATTGCCATGTAACAAGCCACTCCAAAACTCAATGCTTAAAACAATAAGCATTTTATTGCCCACACTCTACAGGTCAGCTGGGCAGTTTTTTCTGGTTTTGGCTGGACTCATTCACGCATCTATAACCAACCGTCTGTTGGGTAGACAGCTCTGCGGATCTTGGTTGGACCCACTGACATGCTTGGGGATCAATTTCTAACGGGCTAATCTTGGATATTCTCAGTTGAAACAACTAGGATCTCCTCCAGTGGGTCTCTCATGCTCCAGCTGGCTAGCCCAGGCTTGTTTTCATGGCAGTGATATGGTTCCAACAAAATAAGAAAAAATGGACAAAGTCTCTTGAGTTCTAGGCCCCAAACTGACACAGAATGAATTATATGACATTATATTGGCTGAAGTAAATCACATGGCCTGTCACAGTTGAGAGGTAGGAAAATAGAACGTATCTCTTGATAGGAGAAGCTACAAAGTCTTGTTGCAAACGGCATATAACAGGGAGGGTGAATACAGGATTGCAATCAATCCGTCATGCATGCTCATGTTTCTACCACCGTGTCCTTCCTTACATCCTGACACCTCTCTGGCAAAGCAAATCTACAGGTGCTCCTCACTGTGGTTTTGCCTAAATGAACATCTAGGAAATAAAGCCTATAAATTGTGAGGTTGGAGAGATATTTTCAGGTTTTGTAACTTACCTCCTACCCAAAGCTAAATCTCCTCTTCCAAATTCCCTTTAAATAGACACCCAGCTCCTGCAGAAACACTTGCAGTGATGGGAACTCAATTTTATTGCATTAAGTCAAATTTGGTTCCTCATTCACAGGAAATGATTTGGAATAGGGCTCTCACCCCCATATGTGTATGATTTGTCTGCCTTTCTCCCTTTATCATTTCCTCTGTGAGTTCAGTTCTTTCCTTCTAGTCAATGGTTGTAAACATTGAGGCTGTCATTCTAGTCTGTTTATTCATCATTCAACAGTGCTCAACTGAGACAGTCTGTAAGGCCAGGATTTGTGACATCTGCTTGAGACACAAAAATGGGTGAACCCCAGCATTGATCCTTGAAGAGTTTGCAGGCTCCTGGGTGAGGCTGTGGTTTAAAGCAGTACCTTTCAGGCAACCTCAGGCTATTTCAGGTGCATGCTTATCTTTTGGGATCTCTCCTGTTCTCTTCTTCTACATCTCAAGAGGACACTTGCATAGAGAAAGAAGATTGTGTGGCCCTGTGGTGTCACGGGAGCATTGTTTAGTTCCCATGCTGTCTTCCTCTGCAGACTTCCTTGGCATGTGGATGCTCTTATTGGGTCTCGGCTATCATGCTGACATCCTCTTTCAACAGCTTCGTATATTGCTGTGGCCTCCAGTCTTGAGGTCCACATTCTGCAGGGCCCTCATTTCAACTCCAGATCTCCTCCAAGCTCAGATTTCTATGTCCTCAGAGGGCCATTGGCAATAAGGCAGTGTGGTTCTCTCTGCACTGGGTAGTGATATGTAAGAGGTAGTCTCAGCCACCTCTTTGCTTCCCTATTACTCCCTTCCTACAATGGAGTAACTTCCTGCTGACTGTGGAGCTTCTCTGAGGGGTTTGCAGACTCCCTAAGCTTCTCCCAAGGATGCAGGAAACTAAGTTTTGTTCTTAAATTCTCCTAAATGACATTAAGTATCTCTACCTTTCGACTTAACATTTTACACGAAGGGGGAAATGGAGCCTGAATAGTCATGTCATGCATGTCAAATAGTCATGTTATACTTCCCTCCTTGGTCCCCAAGCTTCTCCTAAGCACTGTGATGGCTCTAGGGGCCAACTGCTTCCTGCCATGAGAATTTCCGTGCATCAATCAGATCCAGCATGCTCACTCATTCTATAATCTGCTCTGTGAACAGACTTCATGTTCTTCCTCTATGGAAGTCATAAGACCTTTATTGTTTATTTTGTTTTTCTCTGTCAACAAAACCAACCATCTGCACATCAAAACCATTTACCTTCATATCATTGTCTCACTGTATTATTTAGAACAGTATTCCGGAACTCAAAGCAATAAAGTCCCTGTTTTCAGACAGATTCTACTCTCACAGAAAGAAAAAAAAGTCATTAACTTCACAGGGGAAAAAGAAAAGGTACAAGAACTCCAGGAGGTGCTAGCTACATGGAGATTCATGATACTATTCTCTCAGTATAGATATATATGTTTGAAATTGTCATAATAAAAAAACTTTTAAAACTGTAATTCCTGTTAAGCATATGAAGAGATTTGACATGCCAAAGACACTGGTGGTGACACTGTGAATATCAGGGAGGTAGGGTCTTTCCTGGAGCACCCAGGGCACTAAGGCACTTTCTTCTCTCTCCTGCAATGGCAGTATAAAAACCAAGGAAAAATGGTGTTACTATAAGCAACAAAGCCTGAGTCCCTCTTCATTCTACCTGATGTTCTTTGTTTTGTTCACTCATTAAACAAATATCTATTTGGGACCTCCTAAACCTGAATACTGGATGACAGAATATAATAGTTTGTAAAGAGTCAGCTGCTTCTCTCATGGAGCCTTTGGAGTATTGGGGAAAACTTACTTCATTCATTCAATCAACAAATATGTGTTGAATGACATGATCAGATTTGCATTTTTCTCTCTGAGCTTCATTTGGCTACACTATGGAAAATGGATTCAAGTAAGCAAGAGTGAGGCAGGAAGACCAGTCAGAATATTATTGTCATAGTCCAAATAGGAATCAAGAGAACTTGCAGGAAATTTATAGGGATAGAGAGAAGTAAGTATTTACCAGATGTATAAACCATAGATACGACTCAGTGATGCCTTGGGGGTGAGGGAAATGGTGATATCAGAGACAGTTTCTACACATTGAGCCTGAGCAACCAGATGAATGATGATGTCATATACTAGGATTAGAAACATGGGGAATGACCAGTTTTGGGAGAAAAGAATAGAGGTAAGGTAGTTATCAAAAAATGGCAATATCTAATATATTTTACATATTTTGCTATATGCCACTCTTCCATGCTTAACAGATATTAACTCACTGATTACCACAACATTACAAGGATGGAACTAATACCTCGCCATTTCATAAAGGAAGAAACTGAGGCCCTGAGTGGTTAAATAAGATCCCCCTGGTCACACCAGCTATGAATCCATCCCAAAGCCCATGGCTTACCCATTACGTTGTACCACCTCTCGGGGGGGATGCTTAACTATCTGAATTTGAATATCTGAAACCTCAGAGAAGGGGACCTAGGCTGGAAAGATAAACTAGGGCCATAATCAGTCACAATATGACATAAGGAAAGCATCTACATTTAGAAGAGAAGAACTTTCAAGAGTCTGAGAAACGGGGGAAACTGAAATGGCTCCAGAATATTAAATGTTGAGAAATCTTTTCTTTTTAAAAGGGGAATGTATTAGTTTCCCAGGGCCGCCACAGCAAAGTACCACAAACCGGGTGACTCAAAAAAAAAAAGTTATGCTTTCACAGTTCAAGAGGCCAGAAGTCTGAAATCAAAGTGCCAGCAGTGTGCTCCTTCCGAGGGCTGTGAAGGAGAATCCGTCCCATGCTTCTGCCCTAGCTACTGCTGCTTTTGCCGGCCCTGCTTGGTGTTCCTTGGCTTACAGAGGCTTCACTCCAGTCTCTGCCTCTGTCTTCACGTGACATTCTTCCCTATGTCTCTGCGTCTCCACGTCTCCCTCTCTTTATCAGGACACCAGGCATTCAATTTAAAGCCCAATCAATTTCAGTATATCCTCACCTTAAATTGATTACATCTACAAAGACCACATTTCCAACAAGGTCACATTCGTAAGTTCTGAGTGGACAAGAATTTTGGGAGGGGAACACTAGCGAACCCACTGTAGAGGAAAAGATGAAATTGTAACAAAACCATTTTTTATTCCATGTTGATTACATGCCAGTGGCTTCCAGTCTTTTGGATCATTTAATTTGAGCTTATCAGCAAAGTTTCATTTTCTTCCTCACTGGGAATATTTATGATCACATAGGACAGTCACTTGCTCATGTCTTTTGCCAGGTAATCATTTTCTCTAGGTTAGTGGTTATCAAACTTTTTAAAGTGGATACTGGTTCCAACCTCCGGAATTTCTGATTTAGTAGTTCAAGGGTACGGGGCTCCAGAATTTGCATTTTTAACAAGTTCCCAGGTGATGTTGGTGTCGACGCTGCTAGTCTGGGACCACACTTTGACTTCCAGAAATCTGCTTTCTCCAACTCTATATTTAGAGGAAATTGTGTCACAGTTATGTTTATTAGTTATTTCCCTGCTTCCTGTATGTGGCTCATGACTAGGTGCAAAAAGAACCCAATAGATGCGGGAATGTTGTTTTTATGCTGAGGTTGTTATCATAATAATGATAATTAAATTATCATTTTTGTATCACATTACACATTGCAAAGTGCCTCCCCATACCTATTTAATGTAACTTTTCAACCTGTGATAACTTGGATATTATTGTTCCATTTTCCCCAGGAAACCTTAAGTTCGGAGGTATAAAATATCTTGAGAAATATCACCAGCTGATGATAGAAGGTGTGTTGCAAATTCCAGCCTTTTCATTCTAGTGCCAATGTAATTTCTGCCACTCAGCAGCTGTTTTATAGCCTTTGAACCTGAATTTTGATGAAAAATATCTGGGTGGTGTTCCATAGAAAAATCACTGCAAATTGAGACAACCCACAGGTTTGTTTTAGATTGCATTTGTGCTATCAGCTGCATCATCAAGGCGGTGGTGTGGTCCAAATGACAAGTTCTGTACATGCTAAGGCACATTTCCTAACACTCATTCTCTGATGTTGATTGGTCCAGAACACTTCCTTCCTACGAACAAGGGAAGTAAACATGCTGTGGGTTGTGTTCTATGCGGGTTGCCTCAAATTTTCTCCTTTATAACACTTCTTCTCTTAAACATCACATATCTGGCAAGTGGGAAAGCTGAGATTTGAACCTGTGCAGTCTGTCTCCAGGGTCTGCCTCTAACCACTTGACATGCCGCCCTGTTCTCCACCCAACAGCTCTTCCTGTTCCATCAGAATCTTGCTGAATGCCTCAACCTGACACCAAAGGTGCCCGACCAACTCGCCCCACACATTTGCACCTTCTGCGTGCTCCAGCCAAGCTGGCTGTTCCAGACAAAGGAGCTTTTAGCTCCTTTCCCACACCTGCAGTGCTCACTTAGGGCTCCCTGCCCCCACGCAGGTGACATGTAGCTGAGTAGCTCAAAACAAGCTTGGACCCAGGCAAATGCAGATATGACACCCCATTTCTTCCCTTACCGCGTGACCTTGAGCAAGTCACTGATTCTCTGAGTCACCATTTTTTCATCTGTAAAATAGACACAAGTTGCCTAGCCACTGTGAGAATTCAATGGACAATTTATACTGCAAGTAGAAGCTTAATCACTAGAGCTCTTATTATTTGCTGTTGCCCCCCGCCTCAAGCCCCCAATCTATCCTTTCTGCCTGAATGTTCCTGCATGCTTACTTCACTCTTTCCTCACATGCAAACAGGCTGGCCAGTCCTTCCATGATCTCCACGACATGTTTAACTCTCTCCTAGCCTTAGAGCCCTGTACAGCAAGTATCCTCCAATGCCACTTCCCAGCCTACTGTAGTCTGTTTCACACAATAAATTATTTTTTGAAGTCTCCAATTCTTTACTGAACAACAATAATAACCATCATTTTTGGCTCTTAAAATTTCCAAAACATTGGCACATAGGTTAACAATAAACACTACTACTGGGTATGGAAGGCACTACTATAATTCCCGTTCACAGGAGAGAAAACTGAAGCTCAGTGAGTTTAAGTAGAGTCACAGTATCCTGGAGTTGGAAGAAACCCTAAAATCTATTCTATTAATACTTCACTAGGTCCATACTTGGAATTCCTCCAACTTAAGTTCTTCTGTGACAAGTACTCACTATCTCTGAGGCTGATCTCTCTCTCTCTCTTTCTCTCTTTCTCAGAGAGAGTTGAGAACAGCAACTATGCAAGCTTGATATTCTTGTACCCATTTTGCAGGTAAAGAAATGGCAGCTCAGAGAAGTCAGTGACTTGCTCAAGATCACACAGTAAGGGAAGAAGTGAGGAGTCAGATCTAGAGTTGCCTGGGTCCAAAGCTTGTGTTATTTATTACTGTGATACACACACATATACACACATATATACATATACATCATATTATTTATCTATTTAATGAGACTGCAACTTAATTAGCAACTTTTAGTCCACATCAGCACCCAGGCCCCTCCACCCAGCATAAAAAACTTAAAGGCCCTGCATCCTTTCTCCTTTTCTACCTTCCAGCAGCACCAAACAAACTCTACACATAGGGTTTCTCACTGCGGCACAGTTGTCTCTCAGCATTTGTGGGGGATTGGTTCAGGACACCCCCCAAGGGACACCAAAATCCACAGAAGCTAAAGTCCCTTATATAAAATGGTATAGTATTTACATAAAACTTATGCACATTTTCCCCTATAATTTTTCACCTCTTGATTACTTCTAATACCTAATTCAATGTAAATGCTATGTTAATTGTTGTTATATTGTATTGTTTAGGAAATGATGACCAAAAAAAAGTCTGTACATGTTCAATACAAATAAAGCCATCCTTTTTTTTCCAAATATTTTGACCGTGGTTAGTTGATTCCACAATGCAGAACCCATGGACACGGAGGGCCAACTATACTTTGCTCACCTGTCTTTCCTCCTCCTCCTCCGTCCTTGCTTCTTAGCCCTGAGGCTGGGTGAGGAGCTGGCAGGCTGACTTATCACATGGTGGTGCACCATTCTGTTTGCATGCCTATCTCTCTGCATCAGACTTGGAGCCCCTTGAAGATAGGACCTGGGGCTTTGCAGACTGTTCTATTTGCAAGGATCTGGTCCAGTTGCTGGTGTGCAGCTGGCTGTCAGTATTTATGGAACAAGTGATTGTCTTTATGAACTAGTTTGAGAATGCCAAACATAATGGGGGAATGCAGGCAACGCCGCATCACCAACTGTTGACTTGGTCTTAGGAAGTATGACCCTTCTGGAGCTCCTGGGGAAGGTCCTGATACAGATGCCTTGGCCTGAACTGGGGCCTGAGAGTGCTGCACTTAGGCTCTGGCTTTCTCTATGGTGTCTACCTGATGCCACCTTTCTTGCTTCCATTCACGAACTCGGAGCTCCTCTCTGGCCAGGGGAAAAGATTGCCTTCGGGGTTGAGATGAATAGGCTGTGAGTAAACCTCTCCTCTGGGTTACCACCCTAGTATGGCTGTGAAGTTGCTACAAGTCAAACTATTTTGCCAGGAAGTTTCCGTTAATTTATTTACATGGCTTTCCGGTAAGGTGTAAACACACACCTGAGGTTATCACTTCCAGACATCACCCTTCCCTTCCAATCATCCTTTGGAACATCACCATTAGGACACTCGCTCATTTTCTATCCCCAGTGTTCTTTTCCACCCCCGCTGGGAGTTGCCTCTGTGATGGCCCAGTAAGGTCACACCATTCATCCCATCAGACCAGATCGACCAGCGCAGCCAGCCTCCCTGGCTATGAAGTCTTTGCCGAACTTGAAAACTCCTTCTTTCCCAAGTTCACATTTGTAAGCATGATGCGGTTCTCTGATGTTTCAGAATGGGAGAAATAACACTTGATTTATTTCTGTTTCCATTCCAGTCACTGGGGCAGACATGCTTCGTGACAAGGCTCTGATTCTGAGGCTGCAGGTTGACACAGTCAGCAAATGCCTAATTCTAACACAGTAGTCAATGTTAGTTAAACTGCAGGGGAAATGGGAAAAAGAAAACAGAAGTATCAGCAACTGCACGGCTGGAAATAAAATGTTATCTGGGACAAAATACTGGATCAGAAAATGTTAATTCACTCCTATTCAATGAATAGGCCCTGGGGAAATAAAAACAGTGAAGGAGACAGGACATTTGCCCTCGCCATGCTTATGGGCTGGTAGGGCACTGGACTCACCCAGCCGTGAACCTGGAGAAGGAACTTACCCCTCTAGGCTTGCTCTTAAAACAGAGTCCAGTGGGAGTACTGGTATCCATCCTTTTTAGCACAAGAAACTTCTCTTTTGTTGCTTTTGCCCAAGGACCCAATGTTTTGAAAGAATTTCTCCCAAAATAAATGATGGCAGTTTTCACAAGTCCTTAATTCATTGACCCAGTTTTTTATTGATTGAAGATATACAAATTACTATGCAAAACTTCTGATCAACAGGAATCAGAAAATAATTCCAGCTTGATTCAGAGTTCAGTTAACATTTTAATTAGTTTACAAAGTATTAGCACAAGTTAATGTGGAATTTCTTTTAGGCTTTTTAAAATACTGAGAACCATGCCCATCCTCCTCCCCAGCTCAATGTTATCTTTGCTTTAGTTCCTCAATATGTGGTATGAATGACGAGTGATGGGCTGTGCATTTGTTCAGAAATTCAAACTATCCTTTTGGTTCTGACATGTAAATGATTTTCCATTCCATAGACTTGAATTTTTGCATTACTTTATTTTAACCTAGTATGAGAGTTCTTCAAGGATTACTAAAATTGAATTATTTATAAAAGTAAATCCTGTTACTAGCAATTACTGAGGACTCGAATTCAGTACAGTCCTGAGTGTTGGCTGACATACAACATTTTAAGATGCTACAAAGCTTCTACTGTGAATGGCTCATGCAGTCAACATCATTAGAGAATAATATTTTCATGTTTTAAAAAGTATTTTAAAAATTAAAATTAAAAATTGAAATTATTTTACCATTTTAAAAAATCTTTCTAGAATGGATTATGAAATAGAATGTGAAACTGATTAAACTTTACCGATGGCCATTATAAAATTCACTGTTACTCTGTTTATTACAGAGTAAAAGAGAAAGGGAGAGAGAGAATCAAGTTCTGAAAGTCTGATTTGGGTACCTGGACTCAGCCATGCCTGATTGCAGCATGCCTTTAATTGGCAATTATATGAGTGCCTCCCTTTTTTCCCCCAAAACCTGTTTGAAATAGGCTTCTGTCATGTAGTGAAAGAGTTTCAAATAGTGAAAGAGTTTCAAATATTGAAAGAGTTACTAATACTCTTCTCAGGTGGTATTAGTATAGTACAAATTACATTTGAGGGCATTAGGTTAAGTAAAATGGCATCTGAAATTTTTGATGCTCAATAGATTAGTTGATGGAAAGATTATTCTAAAGAGATAGTCAACTCTTAATTTTGTACAAATGCTTTATTTGGTTTAAAGGAAATGAAATCATGCTTTATATTTTTAAAGAGCATTTCAGAGTTTTCAAAATACTTAGTGGTAAGATTTTACATTGTCTACAATCACATCTTCACCTCTCCAGCTATTTCCCAGACTGTTGACCATGTAGCCAAACAGAAAAAAAAGGAATTTGGGAAGAAGGTGTATATGTAGGAGGAGAAATTTCATTACAAAGGCAAAAAGATGTGGTTATCTATCAAAAAATATTTCTTGGGCATCTTTTATGATAGGGCCTGGGGTTACAGTGGTGAGTAACACAGACAAAGTCATTGGCTTCATAGACAGGAAAATGTATAGACCAAGAAAGTCACGTTCAGTCCATCCAGGGCTACAGAGAGTCACAGGCAATGGCCCCTCATCTCCTTTGTCTATCTCCAAATGAACACATCAAAATCAAATGCAATTAAAAAGGATGAGTTCTAGAGGAAAAAGCCTTAAAGCCATTTGGCCTATATTGGACTTAGGTCATATAGCTTACTCAACCTTTCTAAGCCACTAATGGGACTTATCTGCCAGGATTTCCAGGAAGATTTAGGAAGATGACACATATCATATAATGTACCTGGCACCTCGAAGTGCTCAGTGAGGAAAAGGATTCTAAATTGAAGACTACGGGAACCCAATGGCTTTTCTCAATAATATCTATTCCATATTACACAAGCAGTGCTAAAGAACTACATAGAAATCTATATAAAATTCATTCATAATATCAACACCTTCTAAAAATACTACCCCCATTTGCCTATGTCCTCTTCCTCCCTGTGACCACAAACACACATGACATTTGAGGAGCTATAATCAGTGCAGAGTTACCACTTCTGAATTCATCATTTTCTTCTCTGAATATAGCATGGAAAGGTTTCATGTTTACAAACTACATTTGTTATAGCTACAGCAAGCTATTTATTAATAGAAATTATTTTTTCAGTGTATGCTTACACTGCATCCAGAATTTACCTGTATGAATAGCATGGCATAGTGTATCTTCATGCAGAAAATGTGATATTTCTTTCACTATTAAATCTTTAGAATAGGCCCTTGGGACTATAGACTAAATTCTATTAACATCTCCCCAGGATTTGATCATAAAATATTATTTCAATTATCAAAGCCCTTTGGAGAATTTAGGGAGACTGAAGGGAATGAGACTTCTTGTGGAGTGTGAAGCAAGGATAATATTGCCTACCTGGTGGGGTCATTGTGAGAATTAAATAGACTAATTTATATTAGGCACTTAGAAAAGCACCTGTAACACATGAAGCACTGAAAAAGATTAATTATCGTGTCACTCTCTCTGAGCCTCAGTTTTCCACTTATAAACTTGAAGTGACAATATTTACCTCATAAGTTGGTAGCGACAATTAGATTTTAATTATATATTTGATAATTCATTCCTTCTTTTTTCCCTCCTTCCTTCCTCCCTTCCTTCCTTCCTTCCTTCCTTTTATCCTTCCTTCTTTCCTTTCTTCCTTCCAGAATAGGGAAGGGAGGAAATGTAGTTAAGAGGAATCAGAGGACCACCTAAGGCAAACTTGACCTACATATCAATTTCGAAGTGTTTCATCTGCTTTAGGACATCTAGAATTAGAACTACAATCCAAGAAGAATGCAGGCATTACCCAGGGAGAGACAGAGAATAAAACAGTTATCTGTGTTTACTATGTGAAGTTTACTTTTCTCACACAGGTCTGAAACTTGAAGAAACAAATAAAAATATGAAAAATGAAATAAAGAACAAAGATTGAAAAAATAAATTAAGATTACTTAAAGAGTCAAGCAGTTATCATTTATGTAAGTTCCTAGTGAGAAAAGAATTTTCAACTAGACTTTTTTGTTGTTTTTTGCTTTTTTAATTGTAAATTGACAATTTATAATTGTATAAATTTATGGAATATAAAGCAATGTTATAATTTACAATGTATAATAACTAAATCAAGCTAGTTAACATATTCATCACCTCAAATAATTAACATGTTTTGTGGTGAGAACATTTGAAATGTACTCCCTTAGCAATTTTGAAACATATAATCCTCTATTATTAACTATATTTACCACAGTATGCAATAGAACTCAAAAAAAAAAGAATGCATTTCTCCAGTCCAACTGATATTTTATACCATTTGACCATCATTTCTCCATTCATTCTACCCTCAGCTTCTGTAACTACCATTCTACTCTCTGCTTCTCTGAGTTTGTTTTAGATTCTACATATGAGTGAGAAAATATGGTATGTGTTGTTCTGTGCCTGACTTATTTCACTTAGTATAATGTTCTCCAGTTCCATTCATGTTGTCCAAATGACAGAAATTCATTCTTTTTTAAGGCTGAATAGTGTATTATCATGTATACATACCATATCTTTATCCATTCATCCATTAACTAACACTTAGGTTGATTCCATAATCTAGCTATTGTGAATAGCACTGCCATGAACATGGGGTTGCAAACATCTCTTTGACAAACTGATTTCAAATCTTTTGGGTAAATACTTAGAAGTAGAATTGCTGGATTTTGTGGTAATTCTATTTTAAGTTTTTTAGGAACCTTTATGCTGTTTTCCACAATAGATGTACTAATTTACACTCCCACCAACAGTGTACAAGAATTTTCTTTTTTTCACATCCTCGCCAACACTTGCTATCTTTTGTTTTTTAGAAAAAAAACATTCCAACAATGTGAGATTATATCTCATTGTGTTTTAATTTTCATTTCCCTAATGATTAGCAATTTTGAATATTTTTTTCATGTAACTCTTGGCCATTAGTATAGTTTTTTTTGAGAAACATCTATTCATATTCCTTGCCCATTTTTTAATTGGGTTTTCTCTTATCTTGCTTTTGAGTTGTTTTAGTTCCTTATATATTTTAGATATTAACCTCTTATCAGATACATGGCTCACAAATATTTCTCCCAGTCTGCAGATTGTCTCTGCATACTGGTAATTGTTTTTGTTGTTTTGTTTTGTTTTGTTATGTTTGTTTGCTTTTGTTGTGCAAAAGCTTTTTAGTTTGATGTAGTCCCATTTGTCCATTTTTGCTGTTGTTGCCTACACTTTTGAGGTCAGATTCAAAAAAATCATTGCCCAGATCAATGTCATGTAGTTTTTTTCCCCTGTGTTTTCTTTCAGTAGTTTCAGAGTTTCTGATCTTACATTTAAGTTTTTAATCCATGTTGAGTTGATTTTGTGATTTTGTGTATATGGTGTGAGATAAGGGTACAATTTTATTCTCATGCATGTGTAAATCCAATTTTCCCAATATCATACATTAAAGAGACTTTCCTTTTCCCGTGGTGTATTCTTGATAAGTGTGTTGAAAATTGGTTGACCATATTCACGTGGGTTCATTTCTAGCCTTCTGTTCTATTCTATTGACTGATGGGTCATTTTTTCCCCTAATAACATGTTATTTTAATTACTATAGCTTTGTAGTATAATTTGAAGTCAAGTAGTGTGATACCTCCAGCTTTGTTCTTTTTGTTCAAGATCATCTTGGCTATTCACATTTTTTTTTTTGTGGCTCCATATGAATTTTAGGATTTATTTTCTATTTCTATGAAAAATAATGTTGGGATTTTGATAGGAATTACATTGAATCTATAGATTATTTTGGGAAATATGGACATTTTAACAATATTGATTCTTCCAATCCATAAACACACGATATCTTTCCTTTTATTTTTGTCTTCTTCAATTTCTTTCATCAACATTTTATAGTTTTCAGGGTACAGGTCTTTCACTTCCTTGGTAAAGTTCCTTTGTCTGTATTTTTATATTTTTGTAGCTATTGTAATTAGGATTGTTTTCTTCATTGATTTTTTTGGATAGTTCATTTTTAGTGTATAGAAATGCTACTAATTGTTATGTATGATTTTTATCCTGGAACTTTACTGTATTCATTTATTCTAAGAGTTTTTTTATAAATTCCATAGGGCTTTCTACATATTACATCTTATTTTCATCAAACATTGACAATTTTACTTGTTCTTTTTTTATTTATTAATGAATACCTTTTATTTCTTTTTTTGCCTAATTATATTGGCAAGTACTTCCAAAACTATGTGGAATAAAAGTGACAAGAGTGGGAATCCTTGTCTTGTTCCAAATCTTAGTGAAAAGGTTTTAAATTTTTCACCATTGAGTATAATGTTAGCTGTGGGTATCTTATATGTTTTTTATTGTGTGAAGTACATTCCTTTTATACCTAATTGGTGAGAGTTTTTATCATGAAAGAATGTTGAATTTTATCAAACTTTTTTTTCTACATCTAATGAGATGATCGTATGGTTTTTATCTTTCATTCTGTTAATATAATTATGAGGTTTTATTATTGTCTGGCTTTTAATGTCTTTCATGTTCCTTTTTTCAGTGATTATAGATTTTTCCTATTTCTACATTGAGTAAAAACTTGTCAGTAGATAGAAGCAATTCTCCTTTATTCTCAATAAATATGTTCCCCTCTAAGGAAGATGCAGTGATTGGAATGTGAGTTCCTTCCTCAGGAAATTACTAGAACCACTTTGAAGAACTCAGAATTTTGGAGAAAACACTGAACAGACTTTAGATCAGCAAAATAGTTGACACTTGGTCCACTGACATCTTTCTTTCCCTCATACAAATTTTGGCTTATGTATCAATTAGCTTTCTTTTCATTATAAGCCATGGAAACCAAACTCAAATTGTCTTGGGGCCCAGAGGAAGTTGGCAGGAGTGATAGATTCATCTATGGGTTGAAGCAGCTCTGCTCTATTCAATGTTAGTTACATTCTATGATAAGATGGCAACTAGGGCTGCAGCCCTATGGTCTCTTAAGTTTATAGCCTACAGAAAGAGTAAAGCTTCTCTTCTCCTTACCCAAGAGATTCTCACAAAACTCTAGAGACTTTCAGTGAACTGGGTGGGGCCACGATGCTCATATCTGAACCAATCACTAGAACCAAGGAAATGTCATGTGACATTTCAAGGCCTGAGTCCCATGGCCACCCAGAGCATATGGATAGTGAGTGGGGAAAAGTTGATGGCACAGTGGAGAATCAGAGAATTGTTACCAAAATAACAAGTAAGAGAACCTGGACAGCCCCCTCAAAACAATTGTCATATCTAGGTTATATTTGGACCATCAGTTGAAGAAAATTACAGGTCTTTGCTTTAAAATTAATGTACATATTGCTCTTATTGAAATATGTGCTTGTTGGTTCTGCAGTCACCAGTCACTGGGGTTAGGATCCTGACATTTCAAAGGCACATTCTGGATCAGTGATTTTGAACCAGACAGAGCATTCACACAGATGGGGATAAGGGGTAAGGCAACTGAATATAGTTGGGAAAGGGTTTTGTTATAGTTTGGAAAATTCTATAATACTTAATGTTATAAGCACATGCTTTTCAAATACAAATCAAAATCTTATTTTTGTAAGAGCAATCACAGTAGGAAGAGGAAGATAATAGTTTCTTCAGCAATGGCAATAGGCTGAAGAAACACTTGCTGTGCACATACCTGTCAGTGTGTCTCCACGCAAGGAGCACTCTGTCCCAACAGAGTAATGTATTGGAATTTCAAGGACATGAGATTATTGTGTAGAATGGCTAACACCTTTTATTGACATATGCCATTTTAGATTTGCTAAAGTATCATCTTTTCAGTGATACTTGCTCTGACCACCAAATTGAAATCTGCACCCTGTCGTTATCTCTTCACGTTCTCCAGAGCACTTACTACAGGTTGTAATTATAATTTCACCTGTTTGCTGTTTGTCTTCTCTACTAGAGGAAATGCTCATGAGTACAAAGATCATGTGTGTTTTATTCTTCACAGTATATCCAGTCCCTGATGTGTTGGGAGGAGCATTATTTTAGTCAGGATAGGACAGGCTCTGCTGTGGTAACAGATACATTGCCAAATCTCAGTGGCTTAGAAAAATAAACATTATGTATCATTCACACAAAGTCCAGTTCAGTTGGCACATCCTTCTTTGTCTTACAGTCATGCTGTTTAAAACATTTGGCTTCCAGGGTCACCAAGGCAGAGAGTGAGAGGGATAGAGGAGGTGTGTACTTGGTCTGCTCACACACATTTTGTCCCCTCAAGTCCATGGCTGCTTTAGCCACATGGCTCTAATCGAACAAAAAGGGAGGATGAGAAGTGTAGCTGAACAATGGCTATTTGGAGAGTGTCTACTGGCTCTATCACAACAATTATTCCCAACTTTTTTGGTTTCCAAGAAGGGGAATTTACCGTAAACACTAAATCCTCTCTCCACTTACTGCCCATTGGTATAGGGATTGACTTAGCTACTGGGTGCATTTGGAAGAAGGATCTAAGGTTTTTGATATAGCTTCTCCCTTTCTTTCATTCTTTGGGAGTGTATCTGACAGTAGAGAGCATATAATCTGCTCTGCTCCTCCACCAAACAAGCTGTACTGAAAAAGGATCCTCCCAACCCTGCAAGTGGAAACCCTGCAATGGTCTAGCAGAGCTTGAGATTGGGTGAATAAATGTGTTTCATTCTGAGATTTGGTGTTAGGAAGGCCATTACTGTCATTCCCTTTAGCACTGAACCTACAGTAGTGTTTATCGGTAATGATGGTGATATTCTCATTTCCATCTGCCTAACTTTAGTGTCTTTCTCTCAATCAATTCTGAACAAGAGGAGCAAGAGTGGTATCGATAGATCTGGAAGCCCAACATCCAGTTTGTCCAGTCCTAAGATGTGCTCAATAAACACTCGGTGGATGAATGAGCCTGTAGGAGATCTGAAAGATCATCTATTCCAATTTTCCCTTACAGACAAGATGAGTAAAACCCATCTGATTGCTCAAAATCACCTGTCTTGACAGCTAATCCCCCAATTCCTGCTGCATCTAACGTACACCACTAACACTATGTCCAGATAGAAGACAGAACAATATTGATTACATGGCACATTCTCTCTATAATTTTAGAGACTTTTTCCTCAAAGGAGATGGGGGAGAGGACTGAAAAAAAGGATTAAACTCCTCTGAGTACATTACATAATATTCTTTTCTAGGAGGTGGGGGTGGGAATTCTTTGCCCCTCCCCACTCCTATCACCCTAACTATTGAATACTTTTGAGTGAATCATTCTCAATCTGAACCGATAATCCTTGCAGAAACCTTTTCTTTACAGACCATTATAACGCAGTGGATTGTTAATCATACAACTATTTAACCCAGTCCCTCCCTATTCCTACCACTGAGCTCCAAGCCTATAACATATAATCTACCCACCCACGCATATTGAAATGAGATTATTGTTCCCACAGAAAAGAGCCATACAGTTGCATAAGTCCCAACTTTGTTCTAGAGGGTGATAAAAAGGAGAAGGAAAAGGCCTGGAGTTGTTTGATAGGCTTCTAAGGAAGGCACAGGGAGGATGAAAGATTGCCCTCCCAGGCACACAGTGTGAAATAATAGCATTCCGGCAAACATCCACAGGGCTCCCACGCTCCACCTGGGCATGTTCTCTAACCCTTTGATCTAGAAGCCACCATGCATTACCAATAGTTACAGAGATGGCTGAAGTAGATGCACTTGTCTGCCCAGAAAGTAAGAGCTGCCAAGGAGGAAGATTATCCATGAGAAGGACACGGTGGCAAGTGAGAATCCAGGCTGCAGAGCAGCTCGCCACAGCAGAATGAAAGGTTTGAGGATCATGTAGACCTGGATTCTAGTCTCAAACCTTCACTAGCTGTGAGAGTCAAAAACACTACTACTAATGGAGTCCCTTCTATGTGCCAAGAATGACATTAGGCACTGTAGTTATAACTGTCCATAAGACCTCAGCAGGCACTGCTATCACCTGCCCTGAGTTTGACCTTTTCCAAGTTTAAAATGGAGACAATAAAATCTGTACCACATAATTTTATAAAGAGAGGAGGAAAATGCAAGGACAATGCCCGGCTCACGGTTAGCATGCAGTCAACAGGAGTGTTGATCCTTTCTCACTCCCTGGGAAGGGCTAGTTGCAAGGTACCTTGGGGAAAGATAGCCATTCACTGGAGGGGCAAACATCTAGCTGCAACTCTGAAGAGAGTCCCAGCTACAGAAAGTCTGGGGTCAGCAACCAGAATTAGAACTTCAACTGTCTGATTATCCCAGAGACAGAGGGGCTCCCAGATTAAAATGGCACATCCTAGGGACACTAGGAGAAAGTTAAAAGGTACTGGACCTCTGGGCTGGGAACCTGGGAATAAGAGTCAAAGATGCTCTTGCTGGGAGGGTGCCAAAAGGTTTCAGAGGAGATAAACTTGCTTTGACTGTCCCTAGTTCCTTCCTAGAAAGACAAACATAAACAGAGCAAATCAATCTGTCCTTTGAAGATGAAGTTCCAGAGGGACAGAGGCCAGGCTGTCCTTCTCTGTGAATGTGTTTCCCCGATCCCTCTCCACTGCCTCAGCAAAGCCCAAATCCCTTGGGCACCACTGCCCTGTGCGAGGCTCTCTAATGTTGCCTGAAATTCAATTATTAATATATCTATCTCTTCCCTAAACTGGAAACTCCTCCAGAGCAGAGACTGTGTTGTATTTGTGTTGGTGCTAATCGCCTTATGCTCTAACATGGAAGGGAGCCACTGATTATTGAGTGTCTATTGTGTAACAAACATTTTTAAAAGACAGAGATGTTTATATATACGTATACAAACACACTTTTAAAAACTTAAAATGATGTATATAAACTATTTTGTACCTTCCTTTTCCCTTGAATTTTAGAGTTATAACCGCCTTTTTAATGATTACAAATATTTCATCATATAGATAAATAACTTAGTAGTCATTCTGCTATTGATTGATTTTTTATAATTTCTCCTGCTCCCTTTGCTTTCTCAAATGTACTCTCCATACTCTTTGTCTGCATCAATGATTGGTTTCTAACAGTAGAATCCGAAAACTGACTATTACGCTGTCTTGTGTATATTGAGACAGTAAGGCATAACAATAAAGAGCAAAAACTCAGGAACTAAATCACGTAAACTAGCTGTGTGACCTCGAGTAGGATATTTCACTTCTCTGAGTCCCAGAATTTTACTCCAAACTGTAGCTGATAATAGTAACCTACTCATAAGGCTATTGCAAACAGTAAATGAATTAATATATGTAAAGCACATAGAACAGTACCTGGCACATAGTATGTGCTTTATAATTGTTTACTATTATGATTTATATTTACACAGCTATGTACCATAAGACTGGGAGACCCTTAAGGACAGTGGCCATGTCTCACTTATGTACTCCACCCACCCCCCAGCCTCACACTGGGAAGGAGCTCTGTGCATATTTGCTGAATAAGTAAGAAATGCTGATGGGGATATTAAGCACTGACCTGCTTGTGCACAATACTACTCAGTAAATGATTCATCAATTTGAATTAAATCTTTATCTCTCCATGTATGTATTGAATTTTACCAGTTCTTTGCACTTTAGTTTGGAATGAGTTTATTGCCTATTATTTAGAGATAAATGTTTATAAGAGAAAAGAAAAGAACAGAAATGATCTAGGTGCCCTTGGGAAAGAGCAGAGCAGACACCATCAGGTGGCAGAGGCCACAGGATGGGGTGGTCAGTTCAAAAACAATGTCCATGAATCTTCAATTTTGTCCAGGGTTGCACCTATAAAATTATATTAGAGTCACGTTCCTATTCACTTAACTGTGGCTGGTCACTTCCCCTTCTATCAACAAAATAAACCTAGAATAGGGAAGCAAACAAGGAAGAAAGCCAATGATTATTGGATGCTTACTGTATAACAAACACTTTTAGATAATAATTATTATTTAAATTTCACAGATTCTCCAGCAGTTCTGCATTATTATCCATTTCCTACAGATGAGAAAACTGAGGTATAGTCATGTGCCACCACACAGCTAGAAAACATAGAGTAATGATTTAAACTCTTTCCATTTACATCTTGGTTATAACTTGTCCTTCCTTGTTTAAGCAGAGAGGGCCCAAATATGGCTCACTACCAACAAGCACAACATTGGAAGCTTAGCATTCTGGAATTCTGAACCAAGCAGGAAAGCAAAGAGTCCATCATCTTTAAATCTCATCCATAAAACTGCCAAGAAGCAAGTACAGTCATTTTCCTTTGTTTCTGCATAGGTACCACGGTTGGAGATAGGAAGAAGCAATCTCTGCTGAAACAGGTAAAAATAAGCCCTCTCAGTCAACAAGTGAGAGCCTGCATCATCAGGGAGAGGATATTGCTGCATGTTCAGTAGTTGGAGGGAATCCAGCACAGCTGAATGTCAGAGACAGCATTCAAAGTTTTACATAAATATTCTTTAAGTCACCAGCTTCCATCTTAATTGTAAAAAGAGAAAAGAAAAAAGAATAGAAAAAGATTTTTGTTCTTAATTTTCATTTTTTACTTTTTTCTTATTTGACATTTGTTTTCATTTTTTACTGTGTCAAACTGTGATCCTAGTCAAAGAAGGCTGAATTGATTTAATGTAGTCCCTGTGAGGGTTTGGTTATTTTCTGAAGAAATGTTCATATAAATTTGGAATATATATGCAGCTTAGGCATACAAATTATTTATATCCTAAGGTAAAATCTTAGATTTATTTTCAATTTTGCTTCCAAGTATTTCATAGCACAAATCTTCTATTATTACCTCATGTGTTATCATCTCTTAATGGGGAAATAAAATGAAGACCAGAATTTATTTTCCCTATACAGGTGGGAAAACTTGAAGAACTAGGATTAAGTAACTCACCTAAGTCTAGAAAAATAGAAGGTATATTAAAAAGAAAAACCAGGGTCCTAGAAATGTAGACCACAAAGAGACCTTAATGAATGTCATATCTAATGTTGCTATAATGTTGCCACCAACACAGGGATCTTCTCCAGTATCCTTAGGAGATAGGCATCTAAATTCTGCTTCTACACATCCAAAGAAGGGAAGTTGTTTTTCCTCTCAGTGGGAACTCATGTATCAAAGAAAATATTCCACAGGAGCAATGCAAATGCATGGCAGGCACTGAGCAGGCCTAGGGAATGCTGGAATCTATCTGCAAGACAGTGTTAATCCCAGGTGGTTAGTGATCACTGATACATCTCAACTGGTGGTTTATTGAAATACTAAGGAATTTTGTTTCTTCAGTAATAGTTGTATTTGTGGCTGGTTCAAATGCTGAGTCAAGACCTCACCCATGCTCATGTTACAAACTTATTTTCAATTTTAACCTTTTTATTGGGATAGAATTTGCAAGCAGTAGATATCTACTAAATTCCAAACATTGAGGAAACATCTCCAGTGCTTTTGTTCATTTATCCTTATAGTCACTCTAAAGAAAAGTTATTATGCCCCATTTTACAAATGAGGAAATTGAGGGTTAGAAAATTGCCCCTATGGGGAAAGCAAAAGACCAAAGAAGCTCTCTCAGTGCTAAATGCTGAGTCTTGAGATTACACCAAGAGTCTTTAGAAAGAAGCTATAATTCCAGTTGATGGAGGGTGAATTATTGGAGAGTATAACTTCTGAGCTGGCATAGGCATAGGACTTGAAAGAAGATAACTGAATTTGCAATACTCCTTAAAGGTAGCTAGCTCACCTGATTCTCCAACCAGGCTTTCTTCACTGTACCCTTATACAGAGAAGGTACCTGTGTGTATTTATCGATTGCCTTCTTTGTGGTTCAGATGTTTGACTTCACAGTGCTTGCACTGAAAGTGAATCTCCAAGCTCCCAGATATGGAGTTATCTCTGAAACACCCCTTGATTGTCACAGTGATAGGGATGGCATCAGTTACTCCCCCAACAGACAGGCAAGGAGTTTATTTCATGAAGACTCTCAGATCACTTCATAATAAATGAAAGATATTCTTTTTCTTTAGGTTATAACTGGCTCCATTCACCAAATGGCAAGAGGCTATGAGTATCAACCCTCAGGGAATGATTCCTCTTAAAAAAATTCTCATTTAAATAATTACACATTGGCCTCTTGGTTACTGTAAATTGTGGGATGCACTACCAGGACTTTTGCCGGGAACACATGAGACACTATTTCTAGTAATGCTTTCTGCCTAAGTTATTAATCCATTCTGAGCTTTAGTGAGATCAGCTGTGGACCTAGAACATTCTTGGGAATTTGACATGGGGGCAAATGAGAGGAAGGTAGAATCAGAGAAAAGTAGAGCTGGAAAGGCTTAGGGATGGTCTTCCCTAGAACTTATTTTTAGCAATGAAAATCCTTTTTCAGATAGCATTTTAAGTGGATCCTTAGGCAGACATCTATTACTCCTATTATGTCTCCTTCTTGAGAAATTATACCTCACTATTCTTTGAGAAAATACCCTTACTCCGTGGATATTATGTAGGATTGACCCCAGCCCAGCTCCAGTTTGGGCCTCTGATTGGATTAAGCCATCCATCAGGTTGTATTTCTCCGACACTATGATTGCTTTAGGGTAGGCAAGTAATCTCTGCTAATTTAACCAGACTGGTCCTCCCCAGATTGGCTAGGACTACTCTAATGAAACAACAGCTTCTCTGGTTGAAAGGATGAGGATGTTAAGGCTGGAATTGCCAGCACCCATTGCTGCTACTGTTAGCAGTTCTAACCTGAGGCCAAAGCTGGCACAAGAGGCAGATCCATGAGAAATACAAAGAAATGAGCCCCGAAAGTAAATATAATTAACCTGCTGGATCAAGCTGTATCCAAAGCCAATTGCCTCTGGCCTTCTTAGGTAAGTAAATAGATTACCTTTTATGCTTTACCCAGTTTGAGTGGTATTTTCTGTTAGTTGCACATGAAAGCATTTTAAATCCAAAATTTTTAGTCCAAAAGTCCACAATATAAAAAACTGGATTCCTCTGGTTGAGGTGAGGGTAAGAAACTTGGTATCTCACCCACGATGTACTCAATTCATTTCCAAAATGCTGTGCAGATGGACTCTATTATCTAGTTCAATACTTTTATTTTACAAATGGGAAAACCATGATTCAAAGTAGAATACTAAAAATATTGACAATACACATGAAGAAATTAAAACATGAGTACAAGTTTATTCATTTTTTAAGAAGCAGGTTCCAGAAAAGTGGATAGAATGAGTAGTTACGACCTAAAAATTAGAAAAACAATTATCTAGGGAGATAACAATAATGCAGGATTTAAAATAACACTAAATAAGCCATCAATAATTACAATACAATCACCCAGGTAGTATAAGCATATTCCACATGTTTATAAAAAATATTAACAGTTATTGCCCTATAGATAGTTGATCATGCGTAAAACTTGCATTATGGTTTGTGTAGACCTGTTTGCTTACTTTGATCATGCTTCTTAGGAAATTGCCAGAGAAATTTCTGGTTTGTTCTGGTAAAAATACACTTTTCCTAGGGAGCTGGCTTTATATTATGCCATTTATCTCGTCTCTTACTTCAGCAATTGTACACAGCTTGATTGATCGATTGATTAAGACAAGGTCTTGCTCTGTTGCCCAGCCTGGAGTGCAGTGGCTGTATTCACTGCAGCCTTGAACTCCTGGGCTCAAGCAATCCTCCTGGCTTAGACTTCTGAGTCCCAAGTAACCCGGATCACAGACAAGCACTACTACACAACCTTTTTTTTTTTTTTTGCCCGGGCTGATCTTGAACTCCTGGCCCCAAAAGATCCTCCTGCCCTGGTCACATGAAGTGCCAGGACCACAGGCATGAGCCACTGCACCCGGCCTATGCAGCTTTATACTATGATGCATTACCCTGTGACCTCAACTTTCTCTCTGTTGGACATCACCATTGCAGCTTATATCCTTAGTGAGAAATAAAAGAAATTCAACATATAGATAAAATTTTGGTGGTGCAATATGAAAGGCAAATTGCAGACCATTGTGCTGTGGTGGTAAACTGGTAACACATCATGTCTATAAAGGTCAGAAGACTTGGTGGCCAGGTTCACATAGTCAAAGAGAGGAGAAAGTAGGGTCCATCTATGAATACCTAACCAGTAAATGAATCATTTCTCCCTTTGTCTGAATAAAGTTACCTTCACAGAGGGACTAATTCCACAAACCACACTGCCTCCCTTCTCCTTCCAGTGAATTTCTATAAAATGCGCCTGACCTACCTAACGGATACGATGAACACTTTCTGGGTGATGGGCACACTTATAACCCTAACTCAAGCATTACAAAAGTGATCCATGTGACCAAAAACATTTGTACCACTTGTAACACTTTGAAATAAATAAATAAATAAATAAATAATAAAAATAAATTTTAAAAAGTGTCTGATTAAAAGCTTGGAACTTAACTCGATAGGAAAATCTTTCTATCTTTCTGGTTGATGGAATGGAAGTAGTACTAGTAATAGCTCATAAATTCTAGTTAAAAGGAGAAATAATTACAAAATCCTGGTTAAAGAGAAATAATTACAAAATAATTGTTTTTTATAATTATTTCCAGTGATCTGTATGAGCCTTTTTTTTTTGTTATTTTTTGTTTCTTTCTCTCTCATCTAAAATTTTTGAGTAAAGGAGGATTTTAAAACACTTCTTTTACCATTTGTGGCAGAGTTGCTGAAGTATTTGAGAAACACTTAAGAGACTGAAAGTTGGTATATGAAAATATAATGATTTATTTAAAAAAATGAGAAAGTTATCTTTTCCCCTATATAGAAAGAATAATTTGCTACTCAAACCTCTTCATCTTGTCTGAGCTATCTTAGGTCCGTGAAAGCATGATTAACTAGTTACTAGAGTCATAGGTTATTAATGTCAGTTTTAGTATATTTTAGTAAAATTTGAGGTCATGCAGTTGTTCTCAAACCCAGAGAGATACACTGAGGAATCTAATACCCCATAACAGCATGCCACAGGGTTACCTGATGGAATTCCAACCTGCTTCTGCCATTGACTACTTATGTGACCTTGAGCAAATTACTCATCTTTCTCAGATGACTTTCTTAGCCTTCTCATCTGTAAAATGGAAATATGTATAGTACTTACTTCATAGGATTGTTGTAAAGATTAGATGGATGAATAGATGTATTTAAAGCTCTTAAGATGATTTCTGATGTATGGTAAACACTCAGCATTATTCTTCATTAGCATATATGTCTAGTGAAACTGACATAATTAGGCAGGTTGTACCATGAATGGCTTCACCTTGAGGAAAAGTAGCATGAAATAACCTGATCTCACCAGCTGGATAAATGTGAGGCTGGTCTCCTGGGTCAGCCTGGATATTCACCAGTTGTGGTAGGCAGAATCCTGTGATGTCCCTGAGATCTCTGCCACCTCATGTTTAGGGCCTTTTTTACCTCTTCCTCACGAACACAGGCAGAATCTTTAATGTGATGGGGTATCACTCCCACGGTTAGATTACTATTCAGGTGATTTTGTGCTGACCAAAAGGGAGGTTATGAAGGTGGGCCTGACAGGTCAGGTGAGTCCTTAAAAGTGACCAGGACCTTCCTGGACTTAAAGGCCTATGGAGGAAGCCACATGGCAAGGAACTGAAGTAGTCTGCAGGGAGAGAGGACATTTCCTGGCCTGCAGCCAGCCACAGAATGGGGGCCTCATATTTACAACTAGAAGAAACTAAATTCTGTGTACAGCTATGCAAGCTGGAAGGGACTCCAGCTGCAGAGATCACAGCCCAGGTGATATCTTGATTTTATCCTTGTGACACTGAGAGGAGAACCTGGGTAGTTCTGCTTGGATTCCTGACCTATAGAACTATGAGATAATAAACTGATGTTTCAAACTACCACATTTGTGGCAATTTGTAATAAAGCCCTAGGAAACTAATGCACTGTAAATGACCTAAAGTTTATGTTATTCCCATGGCTCATCAGAGGCTGAGAGTGTAGACGATAAAGCTATATGGCCGTTACTTCACTTCTCCTCTGCCCCCGTAAGGGAAGCACAGCTCAAGAAATTCTGTGGCCCCAGAGGATGGCTCTATTCATTCACCTGGCCTTGTGTCCTGCAGATGGATTACTGTCACCCCCAAAATGTCTCCAATGCCCTCAGCACAGTCCTAAGAAAACTCCTCCCCCAGGAGTGTGTCATTCTTTAGGCTTCTACCTAACCAAAATATTAATACAAAGAAACTTCCCCTAATCACTCAATCTAGTGTTGCCCACCTCTCAGAGGCCTCTGGCATCACCATGTATGTTTTTAATAGCTGTGGTCCATGACTGTATTGTTCATTTGCTTACTGGCTTGCTGCTACACTCTCTGACTTGCAAGTAAGCATCATAAAGACAAGGACCTTGTATGTTTTGCTCACTATTACATGTCTAGAGCCTGGAGAAATGGCTGACAACTAATGAATATTTCTGCATGAAAGTATTATAGAGAAAGACAGCCAGTTCCAAAATAGCAAACACATAACACTGTTATACACTCATGTACCAGACATTCATACACAGCTTTATTACAAGGTTTTCATATTCCTTTATTCATATTCTTGTTATAGAATTTTTGATGTTAGTTTATGAACTCCTTGAGGACAGAGATCATGTCTTTCTATCTTTGTACACTTAGTGCTAAATACTGTGGCCAATGGATGGTGTATGTGCAATAAATGTTTGTGGAATATAAAGGAAACTGACAATTAAGCTATACAAATCAAATTATTCTCAATATAAATATATATTAGACTAAGTGTAACCTTTTTTTATGTTATGAAAATAAAAATTTATAGGAATTTTACACATTTTTTTTTCCTGCCAACACCTTGATTTTAACCCATCGAAATCTATTTTGGAAGTCTGACCCCCTGAAATGTAAGATAATAATGTTTATTGCTATAAGCCACTAAGTGCCTGGTAACTTGTTACAGCAGCAATAAGAAAGTAGTGCATAAAGACAGAGGAACAGAGCTATCTTCGATGGACATTTCCTCTTTACAGAGATCAGCTTCCATTGCGGGATCTAATACTCAATGGTGCCGGGTCCTGCTAAGAATGGAAACCACGGATTTTACCTTTGGTAAAACTTTTCCCATCATCTCCCAGGCCTCCTCTCTAACCATGCACCTGGGTGTGATATAGCAGAATAGAAAGAGCATAGCCTTCGGAATCTGAGAAACATGAATTCAAATCCTAGTTTTAACACTTATCAGTGACATGACCTGGGACAACTAATTACAATGCTCTGGTTCTGTTTCTTTATCTCACTTTCAGTATTGTTACAAGGGTTGAAAAACAAAGAAATAATAACAAAGAAAATAATATTATTATTGATAATCAAGACAGTCTTCCAAGGAGGTGCTCACATTAGAGTTTTTCTGCTCTGGACATCCACAGGATTGCACGGGGACAGGAGCTATGGTTCGCTGAGTCCCTTCTCCACGTGGTATAGGTAGAAAATGTGGTGCCACTGGCTCAATCTTGGAGAAAAGTGAAAAACAGGACAGATTAGATAGGAACAGGGAAAAGGAGACAAATGAATGACAGAAGGCAGCAAGTTCGGTGTTATGAACTTCCCTGGACTTCCAAATCTTCAGGAATACATCCTAAACTGATATATTCTCAGCTTGAGTTATTTTTTTATGGAAACTTGTATAAAGGCTCTCTTAAAACCAATTTGGCTCAGGGTAAAACAGAGAGAAGGTCCAGGCAGAAGGTAATCATCAAAGGGTAAGACCCTAGGAATTAATAAAAATTGGGGAAGGACTTTGGACTTTCATCAGCTATGGAATTGAGATTTGAGCCCAAATTACCAAACTCCCTAAAAGACAAGGTCAGTGTCCTGCTAACAACTCACTATAGAAATGGCTGGCAAGTTACAGATAATCAAACAATGAGGGCTTCAATTTTAAGGTGTTCTGTATATTTTTTCCTCTCATTTGAAGCATACTGACTTCCTAGTTTGTATAGATAGCAAGAGATATGAAAAGCGGTTGATGAACTAACTAACGGGAAAAGAGTGGGGTTGGCAGATGGTAATAGCAGTCAAGAGGTCCATTGCACCTTCACGGCCCACATTTTTCCCCTTTGTTCCCAATCACCCCTCTGCCCTCTGGTCCAGTGCTGTCTCCCGGGGAGGACTTAACGTAAGAGAGCAGGTGGCTGCACAGGCCTCTCATTTGGGTAATGAGTTGGAACCTTTACCTAAAGCCAAGCCCAAGGATCCTTCCAGCTGTTCCACACTGGGAGTTGACAGACAGTACATATATGAGTATGTGTGGGTGTTGCGGGGAGCTGAAAGATCTTTGTAGTAATCAAAAAGTCTGTAGCTGTTTCCTGCCTGCTTTATAAACCAGGGTAAGAGTTTCCTGGATAACTTGATGTCTATATGTGGTGGTAAATATAATCAAACCTATCTTTAAGCAATCAGCTACCTATTCTAGCCATCAGCTTTATACACAATTTTCCGAGAACTCCTCGCTTGCTTTTTCTGAACTGCTGTGGGAAAAGATTGGAAAGACAGCCAAAGACCAACAATATAGGGCGAGGCTCCTAGGCATGCTCCTTAGCTCTCGGGAAGGTTAATGAATTGCACTCTGGGGACAAAGAGAACTTTAACAACGGAGGTTCTGACAGTTTCATAAGGCAGGAAATGTGGCCATTATCAACCCAGATCTGGGTGTGCAAACACAATCTATATGTTTATGTACCTTCGCCCAGTTTGTGGACATTGTTCAAATGGAAGGGGAAGAAAACACAAGAAGGAAATCCTCTTCCTTTTGGCAAGACACGGACAGAAATTCACATGCTTGACCACCATCTGTTGTCTCAAAGAGCAACTGTCACCTCTTCTGTGTCAAGTGTCACAGAGAGAGTTTAAAAGACAGCATCACTGCCATAAAATCATTCATTTAAAAGCCATTTATTGAGCATTGATTATGGGACAGGTGCCAGGGTTACAACGTTGAACAAAAAGTCAATGTTGTTCCTCGTGGGGCTCCTAGTCTAGTCATTGTTGTGACTCCTCTTGTCATCATCTTCGTTGCCACCCCCACTCCCATCTCCTTTCTTATCTCTTAGGGAAATTTTTAAAGTTAAGTAAGTTTATGAAGCACCTAGGGACAAAAAAGTGAACATAAAATAAAATCATTAAAAGAGTAAAGACGTGAAAAAAAATCATCTAGGGATTTTATTAAAATACAAATTTTCAGGCATATTTTCCGTGCTATGAATTAGCAAATCTTGAGGAGGGTCTCAGGACTCAACAGAGCAATGTAGATGGTTCCGATGTAGATATTTCATGGCTCACATTTCACAAATATTGCCTTATGTTACAGCACTTTATACATTTTGTCTCATTCATTGTGTTTTGAATGTCACAATAATCCAATAAAGTGGATAGAATTGGAAGTATTGTCTCCAATTTACTTATAAGAAAAATGAATGTGTAAAAATGTTCATTTAACCTAATTTAATACAACTGACATCTAATTTGTTCAAGTTTCTGTGTTAGAAGTTTAAGATAAGAATGAGATGAATAATGAGTTTGTATTAGAAAGAGGAAACAGAAAAGCATGTAATGTGCCAGGTGCTTCGTATGCTATACTACATGTAATTTAATGTGATATATATCAGTATATACATGCATATACATGCATTATGCTAACCTTATTTCATGCCCTGAGGGTGATAAATTCATTCATTCACTAGTTTGTTCATTCATTTGCCTAATGTTTATTGAATACTTACACTTGCCTTTTTTTTGTTTTGAATACAGTAGTATATAAAATATATCAAAAAAAACAATAAAAAACTTGCCTTCATGAAATTAACATTTTAGTGCAGAAAGAGAAATCACAAAACCATAACACAGTGTAATTAGTTCATACTTGAAGGGACCTATCCAGGAGTCCACAATTCAGATATAATTTTGCAAGCACTTAGTAGCACTATCCATATCTGCACCAGAGAGCTTGCTGATTAGCATAAAAGATTCCAGAAATTTTTTTTTTGGTGAAATGAATGATGTGCAAGATGTATGAGTAACAAGAATAAAGCAAAAGACTTTGATAAGCCCAATAGCATAACATCTTTGGTATAACTAGGTCTGGAATTCTATTTGATTTTCTCTCTTTTCCCACTTAATGGAAGACTCTTCACCTCATCTTACTGGATGGTTTGTGGAAACTATATGCATCTCCAAGTAAGGACTGCATGCAAGATGATTATTGGATAGAGAGTGAGAAATTCACCAAGCTTACAATCGGTTGTATGACTGTTTGGGACCTATTTGGTAATAAATGTTTATACAAATGAAGAATTCTTCCCAAGGCTTTCCTTTCATCAAAACATTTTCCAGAAGTAAGATTTTTGGGAAGTAGATGCATGATCCCCCCTCCCTCTAATTGCCATAGGCTGTGGCTTGCCAAAATAATCTGACAGTTGTGAGCTGCCTAACTGACATATCAATTTTGTAACAGATTGTCTCATTTAATCTTTTACAATGATAAAGTGATGTGGATAATCTTATTATCTCCATTTTAAAGATTAGGTATTTGAGGCCTAAAGAGATTAAATAATTTACCTGATGCTGTTATTAGATACTGAGTGGCAGAACAAGGATTTAAACTGGTTTGTTTCCAAAGCCTGTACTATTTCCTCTTCCCCATCCTGGTGGGGGAAGATCCTGGTGTCACAAAATCCATATAAACCCATCTTCCAACACTTCTCAATGGCCTTGAGTTTTATGTGGTCATTCTCTCTTTTACTGGCCACATTTCATTTTATCTTTGTACCTCCTCTCCAACCTTCCGTCCAGGAAGAGCCAGTTTATGTTTCCTTTACCAAAGAATTTTCCAATAGTTGGTGATGATCACTCTTTAGTCTATATTAAGTCTTGTCTCCCCAAAGTAACTAACTGAAAAGTTCCTTGAGATTAAAGAATAATTTTTCGTACAGTTTTCTAATATTTCATAGCACCCAGTATGATGCAATGCATACAAAAAACATATATTCTTTGTTACTTCAATAAATAAATTTTAACTGCATAGCTCAGAACAGTGCCTGGCAGATAATAGATCCTCTATGAGTATTTTCTCTTGAAATTAGAATTTTTGCAGTATTCTGGATGATATGGCAGATGTCACTTTCAGTTTAGATCATGAGAATTAGAAAATCAGTGAGAATTCAATTTTTAATTTAAAAGACATTGATTCTAAACAGCAATTATTAATATTTACTCATTCTTTTTAATATAGGCCTAGAGATCTTGGAACAAAGTTTCATATTTGATACATAATGTATGCATCCAAAAGTCTGATTCAGCAATGAGGTTATCGGAGGCCAACCTGAGGAAATATTTGTGGAGGAAGGTTCTGGATAGAGTGGGCAGGATCGAGAAGGAACACAGACTGTGGAAAAGGGAAAGTGTGCGAGGAAAGTGTGCGAGGAGCCAAAGCTTCACATATTAGATTTTCTCCATTTATTATAAATGAGTTAGAAGAAGAGGTAGTGGATGCATCATATATTAAACTAAAAAGGGATATTTAAACAGCCCTCCACTTACTTTGGAAATAAAAAATCACATTTCATGTCTTGTCACTTTTTAACAATGAATGCACTCAATGCCATTTGATGATTATTAAAACAGACTGGCTTTGCAATTATTGATTAGTTACATGTAGACATGTGATAGAATCACAGCATTTAATATAATATACGCATGTATGGGTATATAGATATGTGTACCTTGTCTCCAAGGCCAACACCAAGCTAAATAATTCAACAGGGGATTTTATTAATTTATAAATTTCTTTAAATTAATGTTTTACAGTGCAATACAAATTCATAACTTTTAGGTACATATATTTGAAAAGAATGACATTATCCGAAATGGAGACTGTTTTCAATATGAGAAATATGGTCACTGCGTGAGCAAGTATGTACAGTATAATTATGAAAAATGACTGTATGATCTTTGTGTAGACTCACAGGGTAAAAAAAAATCATTTGTGTTAACATTTAAGAAAGAGGTAATTATATAATAAACACACATGTATATAAATACCCATACACACATATTAAACTACGTGAAATGGAGCAATTTCAGGATAAAAGTATTGGTTTTGAAGAATATAGCCTTAAATATGGGTTCCTGCTTCCCCATTTCTAGCTGAATTTACTTTATAGTTCTTAGCTTTAGTTTTCTCCTCTTTAAACATGAAGGTAAGCATAACTGTTCCCATCTCAAGCAGTTTTCAGAATAAATGAGAATGAGATGGTATACATGAAAATGCCTAGCACATGGGGTTAGGGGGAGCAGTGAAAGCCACTCACCTCCCACCCTTTTTCTTCCCACCATTGGCACTTACCATGGATCTAGCCATAGGCTATTTCTTTTGGAAAGGTCACGAGACATGGACAAGAAGAGAATATGCCCAATTCTGTGTGCTTCACACTTTGTATGCAAAAACTAGAGGGTGGGAATTTTGAAAAATACTGTTTGAGGTATTCCCAAAGTTTAGTCTATTGGACTATGGCCAGAAATAATTAGAGACAAGATTTCCAATTAGCCAGAAAAAGTCAGGACAAGTCATTGCTATAGTGAATAGATGCCCTGAACACAGGAATTTCCTGAGAAGCCATTACGGACAACAAGGAGAGAGGAGGGAGGACCAGACTTGCCAGAGGCCAAGGCACTACAGGGAGTTAGGCTGGAAGAGTCAAGTGAGAGGAACCAGTGAATCACATCAGCAGGAGAGGAATCTTCCATCTGAGCCCAGGTTACATGACCCACCAAGGCCTAAAGCTCAAGGATGCTATTTTACACCTGCTCAGCACACCCAGGTGCCAAACAAGGGAAAAGTAAGGGGCACCTTACACGTTCAGCAATATATCTTGATCTAGCAGAGCAAGCACTGAACCAGGAGCCAGGAGACCCAGATTCAAGTTCCCATTCCACTTAGAAGTTCTATGATACTGGGCAAGTAAATTCCTTCAGTGCCTTCACTTGGAGAGTGGTGACAAGGTTTCCTCTCTTTCATAGGTGGTGTGAGATCCAAAAGAAATAAACATGAAACAGCATAGACTAGTGGTCTACAACACAGACTTCCTGGATTCAAATCCCAAGTCCTGTACTGAGAGCAGCACTCAATCTTGCTAAGTGCAGCTGTATTTCAGTGTCCTTGCGGTGAAAAAGTGATGATAAGATGCTTTTCTCATAGAGTTGTATAAGGATTAAGTGATACCAGACATACATGTGAAGTGTTTATAACAGAGTCAGACACATAGTAAACATTCAATAAATATAATGTGAACTCTGATTATTAATCTGAACGTGGTTTGTGGGCAGGTGCTGTGGGAAGCACAAAGAATTTGGCTTCAGAATCAGAACACCTTAAGGTCTGATTCAAACTCCACTGTCAGGAGCTGGATGATTTGAAGGAAATGGCCTAACTTTTCTTATTATCAATTTATTTTAATTTGCACACTAGACATGTTAATTCACTATTCAAAATGTTCTTAATGAAGATTCAAAATAGCCTATGTCAAGCAAATGGAATATGGTATATTTTCAATGAAGGATAATTTTGTATAATTATAGGGTGATAGACACATGTAAAAGGAATTACTATTAGAATTGATACTTCTGTAAGTTCTTTACTGAGTAAGAGATGACTTCTCTGTTGTTAATACTGTGACATTCTTGAGTCAATGTAAGTGAGGTTGGCCAGTGCTGCCGGGAAAGTTTAGAACCTTGTTTCAAACAGCATAAATGCTTCTTCCTTCACAGAAAACCCAATTGGAATAGACTGATTCACACAATGCATCTCTCCCCATGGTTTATATTCACAGTGGCACTTTGCCCAGTCCCCTCTCCTCTCTGGTCCCATGTGCCGGTGAGACCAGTGAGGAGAACAGCAAAATCTCCTGGGAGAGAAACACCACAGATAGCCTGAGGACATGAGCTCTGTGTCCTGTGGGCCTCAGATCCCAACAATGCTGCCACTGTCCTCCTCAGAAGGGCTGGAATGTGGATGTGGGCCAGCTGGCCCCAACTGCCACAAAAGCACACCAAAGAGTTGCAGATGGGCCAGAAGGAAGGCTGGAAGATGGGTATTTGAGAATGCAGGTGGTGGTGCTCTCTCACAGCACTCTTCAAAGTGCTGGGCTCTTCCCAGCTCCAAGCATGCCAAATACTCGAAGGAGCAAGCAGCATGCTTCTGATTCCCAGTAGGGAGTCAGGGCTCAGAAGATTCTCAAAAAGGAAAATGGACTCAATGATTATTAAGTTCCTTGTACATGGCAGGTGCTTTAAACATTGACCCCATTTGGCCCCAAAATACCTGTGTCAAGTTCCAATCACTACCCCATGAGGGGTAGTGTATCACAAGCCTTCAGCAATTTTAGTTATTACTGGTACTGTCATCACTCTGATTACGAATGTGGAGGAAGAGCCTTGTGGAAGTTAAATCGTTTGCCAAAGTCATACAGCTGATTAATGACGAAACCGGGACTCATGCTTAGTTGCCTACCTCCAAATCAGTGTCCTTTGCAGCAATACCTCCAGCCTATGTGGCCTATTTAACACCTTCTCTGCACCAGTGGCCACATTAGGTGCAAAAGCAGAGAAACAAAATACTTTCCTCTCCAAAACTTAGAGTCTAGTGCAATATTTTTCAAATTGTGAACCATGGCCCTCAGTAGTTCACAAACCACTTTGAAGTCATCCCAATGTATTTTGAATGATAGAGAATAAAATTTAAATATGGAATGTGTCTTACATAATTCAAGTATTTAATGACACTTTTGTTTTAATCATATATAAATATACATGTATGTGTATACTAGATCACAATATACAAAATATATCTTATAAAGATTATGGTCAGAAACCTTTTAGAAGACATCGGTTTAGTAAGTTTGCAAGCAGCAGGTGCAGAGATTTATGTGGTACATTCCCTACTTGTTAACTCTTGTCATCAGTTTCTTTGGGACAGCATGGTGCCCTTTCTGGGATCTCAAATGGAAGAGAAGAATTATAATGGCCATGTCAATAGCTAGGATTTTGTAGAACAGACTTCTATAATCTACTATGAACATCTTAATGTACTACTGAATCCAATGATATGATACAAATTGAAGTTTGAATCAAGCTGGGCTGAATCTAATATTTTCATCCAACAAATATTCAACTAATGTTTTTAGATCCCCCTCTGAGTACCCATTACTGTATTAGGTACTGAAGGGAGGGAGGAGGAGCAAAAGACAGATATAGTATTGCCCTGTCCTTGTAGAGCTCACAATTCCTTCCACAAATATGAGTTGAATACCCTCTATGCACTAGCACCTGTGCCAAGAGCTAGGAATATAGAGTCATGCCAAACAATGTTGGAACATAATGCTAAAGAAAATGTGTGTGTTCCTATTTACACATTTTAATGTAAGTGTTTCATTTTATTATTTTATTTTTAATTCACAAATAATGCATATATTTATGGGAGACAATGTGACGTTTTGATTTATGTATATACATTATAGAAAGATTCAGTTAAGCTAATTAACATATCCATCATCTCATTTTATCAATTTTTTTGTTGTGAGAATGTTAAAAACCTATTTTAGTAATTTTGAAATATATAATACATTATTATTCATTATGGTCACCATGAAATATAATAAATCACTAAAACTTATTCCTCCACGCTAACTGAAATTTTGAACCCTTCAATCAACATCTTCCCCTTCCAGATATCTCCTCTCCCTTACCCCCTCCCCCAGCCTCTAGTAACCACCTTTTTAGTCTCTGTTTCTATGAAATTGACTTTCTTAGATTCTGCATATAAGTGAGATTGTACAGTATTTGTCTTCTTGTGCCTAGCTTATTTTTCTTAGCGTAATGTCCTCCAGTTCCATCTATGTTGTCACAAATGTCAGAATTTTCTTCCTTTTTAAGGTCGTATAGTATTCTATTGTATATATATATACATTTTTTTATGATGGACACTTAGGTTACTTTCATAATTTGTCTATTGTGAAAAATGCTGAAATGAACATGGGAGTACAGATATCTATTTGACATACTGATTCCAAGTCTTTCGAATATATACGCAAAAGTGAGATTGCTGGATCATATGGTAATTCTATTTTCAGTTTTTCGAGGAAACTCCATACTATTTTCCAAAATGGCTATACTAATTTACATTTCCTCCAACAGCGTCCAAGATTTCTTTTCTCTCCATATCTTCACTGACACTTTTTATCACTTATCTTTTTAATAATGGACATTCTAACTTATGTGAGGTGATATCTCATTGTAATTTCAATGTATTTTTCCCTGATGATTAGAGATGTTGAGTATTTTTTCATATATCTGTTCACCATTGTATCTCTTCTTAACAGAAGTTTTTTTTTAACAGAAGTTTTTAATAGTTAATTTTTTCTAGAACATTAAAATCATTGAAAAATATTGAAGTCTAAAAGTGGGTATATTAAAACTTAATCTATTATTTTAAGTTTAAATATTTTATTTATACCTCAAACTGACTTTATTATAATTTTAATTTCTTGATCTTGTTGATGAGTTAACTCACCCACAAATTCAAAATCAATTTCTTGTTTATCTCATTTTCAACCAGGGGAATTGCTATATTTGACAACTTCTCTTGACCAAGTAATGATCTTATATAATGATTAATTAACTTCAGTTTACAGGTCCTGTCTTTATTTAAAATGTTATGTTCACAATGGAATGTTTACACTAATTTTTATTTTTTTAAATAGTATATTAAGGCCGGGCACGGTGGCTCACGCCTGTAATCCTAGCTCTCTGGGAGGCCGAGGCAGGCGGATCGTTTGAGCTCAGGAGTTTGAGACCAGCCTGAGCAAGAGCGAGACCCCATCTCTACCAAAAATAGAAAGAAATTAATTGGACGGCTAAAAATATATAGAAAAAAAATTAGCCGGGCATGGTGGCGCATGCCTGTAGTCCCAGCTACTCGGGAGGCTGAGGCAGTAGGATCGCTTGAGCCCAGGAGTCTGAGGTTGCTGTGAGCTAGGCTGACGCCACAGCACTCACTCTAGCCAGGGCAACAAAGTGAGACTCTG